>VDFB02044187.1:0-11002 GCA_007258455.2 Sequoia sempervirens
TGCAAGCATTTTTTTTGTGGCTGTCGGAAGCGGGATGGGGAGTTGAAACTAGCAAGGGCGGAACGAGTTCATTGGCGGGATCAAGATTCATTGAGTGTGGGATCAGAACCATAACTAAATAGGAACATTTGCAATCAATGTGCCAGGTTCAGTTTTGTTCTGGTTCCGATTACAATACTAAGGCGGACTCGGGATTAGTGTGGGAGCGGAATTGAGTACATGCGGGAGCATAACCAAGTTTGGACGAGAACATTTTTTTACCTCTTTGCGCCCAGTTCAATATTCTCCCCGGGTCCGTATGGGAATGTAATTATTTTATTTCTCTGTAGCGAGCAGGTTCGGGATTATTCCTGTCTATGAAGCTTATTTTTACCTTTTACCAACATTCTTAACTTTATTTAATTTTTATTCATTTTATTTATTTATTTATTTATTTTGTTACATTTTCAAAGATCTTAACCTCCCTTTAAAATAAAAGGATTTGTTTTAACAATCATTTTAAAATCCTATTTACCCCTAAAATTTAATTTTTATAAATCTTTTAAAATCTTAAAAGAAAGACTTATATTATTTAAATTAAATAATTTATTTCTAAAAAGATTATAATTCATATTATTATTATTATTATTATTATTATTATGTTTAAACTTTATAAATTCTTTAAATCATAAGAGATATATATTATTTAAAGTTTCAAAATAATAAAAATATAATAAGAATAAAAATTATATCATTTTATTTTCATATTTTATTTTATTTTTGTATTTTGTAATTTTTTGAGTTTTTTGTATTTTCTACCTTGAAGAGCAGACACCAAGAAAAAAGACAAAAATGAAGAAATGACCGAAAACATAAAGCGAAAGAAGCAAATTAGAAACAAAGAAATAACGAAGACGAAAACAAACAAACGACACGATGAGACAATGCCGAAAAGACAAAAAAAAAGAGATGAAGCAAAAAAAATGAGCCAAGGAACAAGACGAGGACAAGAAGAAATGAGACGGGATGGGACGCAAACTCTAACGACACCCAAATGAAGTGGGGAACTAGGATCAAGACAAAAAAAGGGAAAGGAACCTTAAAAAAGTTTTCGTTCTAGTTCTGGTCCGATACGAATCTGGCAGAGACAAAGAAAATGAAAAGAAGAGAAAGAAAAAGGGGGTCCCCAACTTTGCCAAGCAAAATTTGGGGCGTGTATGCAAGGCATAAAAGTTACCCACAGTCTTAGAAAATTTCCCATGTTACACATGATTGGCTATGTCAAATTTCAGCTTGGGTGCAAATCATAGTGTTAACAAGTTTCATAAGGGCTAACAAGTTATGTTATGCTCAGCACCTAGGTAAACCCACAATACTGGTTTACAATTCCATTGAGGAAGGAAAAAAATATTTTTTACTGGGTAAACATTTTTAGGGGGTTTGCTTGAATTGGTTGGTTCGAGCGAGCACCTTTTCCAGTTCACTCAAACCCCCTAGTTTGAGTGAACCCCCCTACATGCCAGGTTTTCTCGAACCACAAAATGCGGATTATTTTTTAATAAAATAGCGGGTTCGAGTGAATGGGGATTTGCTCAAACCCTTGAATTAGGGTATTTTAAAATAAAGTTTTTACTATCGAAAATGATAATTTCATCTTCATTGTTACAATGGTGAACCCCTGAACCCTAGGCAAATGAAGGAATATTTAGGGAAATCAAAGTTCACCACCCTCCACAAGTATCACCCTCCATGACTAGGGAACCAGTCCTTCTAGGTTCGTTTCCTCTACTCCAAGTTTTGTTTTTTAATGCTTTCACATTTCACATACATGTCTCTAGGTGTATCAAATAGTTCACTTTCCTTTTCAATGCTTCCAAAATTCACATACATGTCAAATAGTTCATTTCTTATGCCAGAATGGGAGCTCTACCACAAGTAGCATCCTCCCTTCATGTGCCAAAATGGGAACTTTGGAATGGGGTATCGACGCACCCAATTGCATTTTCTTGAAATTTCTAAACCATTTTCAAAAAATCCATTTTGTGCATATCTTTCAATCATGCCATTTCATGAGAACATATTTCTTGAGTAGCTATTGGTCAAACAATTAACTGTCCTTGTCAATGCTTCCACATTTCACATACATGTGTACCAAGGCAATTTCCATGATTGAAACGGCTATAACTTGCTCCAAAGTTTCCTTTATACTATGATGGACATCCTTACCTTGTTCCAAAGCTCCTAGTTAAGGAAACCTAAGCCACCACTTGATCCTTAAAATCATCATAATTGATTTCATCTTGTCAACACTATTTATAGTTATTCCATGGGCTAGAGAAATATGGTTCCTTATAGCACATAAAAATATGATGCACAAAATGGATTTTTTGAAAAGGGTTTAGAAAATTTAAAGCAAATGCAATTGGCAGGTGTAAAATATGAAGCATCCTCCTTGCCTATATGAAAATGGGAGCTCTTGTTCCAAAGCTCTCATTTTTGCATAGGCAGGAAGGATGCTACTTGTGGCTTTACACTCACCAATTACATTTTCTTGAAAGTTTCTAAACTCTTTTCAACAATTCCATTTTGTTCATATCTTTCAATCATGGCATTCATGGGAACATATTTAGAATTATACATATAAAATGGATGTAACTTAAATTACTTTCTAGCTTATTTAACATTTGGTTTCATCAAATTGTAATTTTTATCCTAAAAATTGTTAAAGTTTTTTCCTCAAGGAATGATAAAGTTATTGATAGATCCAATATATATCATAGATCCACTATGAAAAGATATAATAGAACATTGAATTGAATACCATGAATTGTGTTTGATAATTAACACAATTGTGTCATTTTGTTGGTATTCCAAAATCACCATCATGAAATCCTAGATAATCACCTTATGATAATTCTTGTGGAGATAACTTGAACACAAGAAAAATATTATAATTAGATCACAAAAGGATTTGGATCCTCAATAGGATCTAGGTTATTCTCTTATTTAGTTCTAGTTCACAACATGTAAGGGACTATCCCTAAGATCCTAGATGCAAAAAATAAATATTCATTTAAAAAAATGTAAGGCAAATTATATGTTGTCTAAAGACAACCCTAATATTTTTCACTAGTCACTCTTTATATTAATTTTCCTAAAGATTACATAATGACATTTAAATAAAGTATATCAACCACTGAAGTTATATTGTAATGAAAAATTTGTCAAGACTAAGTGAATAATTCTCCTAATATAAACTCCCTTTAACAAATGAAAATAGGCTAGAAACATAAATAGAATTTGAAAGATATATCATGATTATATCAATAAAAGTTCATAAATAATTGTCACCTACTCAATTGGGCTATATACAAAATTACAAATATGCTAGAGAATTGCATTTAAAAAAAAAAAAAATTAAACTTAACATTTTTATCTAAACATATTATTATTGGTGAATTAGAACTTTCATTAAAATCTCATAAATATAGAATTACATAAATGTTCTATTGTATGTAAATATGAGAATGCTTTATTGTAACATCATTTTTAAAACATTGAACTCAACTTCATTCCCATGTTCAAGTTACCACCAATATCAAATTTGTAAAATGGGGGAAATGAGGATGAATATGATTTAAATAATACTAAAGATCATCATGCACAAATCCTATAAAAATCATTTAGAGAGTTCAATAGATTGGAGAAGGCTCCAAATATCATGTTCTTTTGCAACTAAGTAGTTACACCAAATTTAAAACCTAAATGACTTTATGATCATGACCTCATATATGGACACACTACATATTGATGTAGGGATAGGTGGCTTTCATATAAAACAACACAATTAAAGTTAGATCAAACAACAAAAAATTCACAAAACTCTCTCAAGTCACCTTTTTCAATATAACTCTACCCTTTCACAATTAGGCCTACAAACCTAGTTTGCACAACGTTTCTCTTCAAATTTTCACACCACAACCAAAAACTTGACATATTTAAACACCCTTCAAGGCCAATTTAAACATAAAAGAAAACCACCATAGACTCCTTTTGAACAACTCACTCAACTCCTTGAGACAACGCTGACCTAATCGGCCAATTAGGTCTATTTTTCAAAGCAAGTCCTCTTGAAACTCTTCACCAACCTTGAACAACCAACCAAATCTTTAAGAAAGGTAACAAAAATTCAAATTCATCAAGTTTCAAGTACACAAACCCTCATTATATCATTGTTCCAAAAAGCACTTGTTTTCCACCATTAAAGGTAGGGTTTATTGGTTCTCATTTTTCCTACCTCTCACAATCCTACAACTGCCTCCAACACTTTGCAATTTTCCTACATAAACTCACAAAGTCTCTACTCTTAGCATTTCATCATACTCACTCTCAAAATCTTCATTTTCCATACCCTAAACTCATGATTTTCTTTGGGACAGACATGCTTTTCCCCAAAAACTCTTCATACAGACTCAACCCTACAACATACCATCCTAATTCTAACTTCTTATGCCCATTCCACTTATTCACAGTGATTACAGTATGTGGAATGGGATTATTCCATGTTTTAGGGCTTCAAAATCATACAACTACACCTATAGACCTGGTTATTGAAATTTGGAAATAAAACTCCTCAAATTTAATAAACAATCACCAATATAGATTCAAATAGAAGAAAATAAAAATATAAACTTATTTATACAGTTATGAGTTCAATATGCAACTGTACAGTCACGTACAAGTCTATAATTTTTGACATTTCAAGAAAAAATACATATTTTTTGATAAATTTGGGAGCTTTATTGAAAATTCTTCAACAAAAAAAATTCTAACCTCTTTCCTCAAGGTTCCTAGGAATTTTAGAACACCATTAAAATCATCCCAATGGATCAAACTACCTTTTGGCCTCTAATGACCATTAGTCTTCTCCTAAGTGAAATTTTTTACTACTTTGCATTTTTGTATTGACAACTTTGTCAATTTTGCAATATCAACCCCCAAAACCTCCTAATGACTACAACATTCACTCAAAACCACATTTAATGATCCAATAGGACCTTATTTAACACAAACTAAGACTCAACACCTTAAACCTTTCAAAAACCCATAATTTCATATTTTGCATCTTTATGCATCATTTGACAATATTGCTTTGTTTTTACAAAATTGGACTTCTAGACACATTCTAATGTTCTATTTGACCTTATTGAAACACTTTAAGACCAAAAACCTTCTTAAAAACCTATTCCAAACTAGAATTTATCAGATTTAGATAAAGGAAGATAGGTGCTCCTACACCATGCAACTGCCTTGAGAAACTTTCCAAGTCTCTTGGAAATGCACTTTGGACTGCTCCAACTTGTTTTCTACACCTCCTTTCCCTTCATCTTCTCTTTTCTTCTTCCTCTAAACCATACACTACTGTCTTACAACACCACCTCGGAAATCAAACTACTCATCACCAAACTTTGCTCTCTTTTGCTTAGACTTCCCTGTCAAACTTCTCTTAACTATCCCTTTTCTCATGACTATCCTTCTACTTACCTTATCACCTACAAATACACTTTTCTCAATCTTGGATTCTTCTACTTATTTATTACCTCTGAATTCATACTTGGAGCTATTAAATTTCTCTTGTATCACCTTCAATCTTCCTTGCACCTTCAATCTTCCTTGCATCCTAGAGTTCAAACTTCTTTTCTCATCATCCTTTGTTCTGATAGACTTTTCCATCACTGTATCATCAGTACTTAGCTACCTCTCCCTTTTCTTTGCAACTATAGGAAAAAATATAGTCCCAACTTCAATCCCATATTTTCTCTTCAACTCACTTTCTATGTTCTCACCCTTTTCTTTCTCAAACTCAGTCCTATACACCTTTTTTCTCACCTTCTTTAGTACATTTCTTGACTATGGTAGCCTACACATTTATTTTCCTTTCATTTTCTAACCTTGAAGTGGCTGCAAATGTTTTATTTCCTTCTTGTTTATCTCCTTCAAACTTCTCAACTTATTTCTTACCAAAGTAATATCCTTGGCTTCCTTTTCTTTCTCTTTTCCACTCTCTTGCAATGGAGTTAGTATAAAATTGACACCATCCTTCAAAATTTGATATGTGTTAGCTCTCCCATCATAGATTGAGTTCCTATCAAATTCCCATGGTCTTCCAAGGAGTAAATGGCAATAATTCATTGGTAAGATATCACAAAGAACTTTATCCCTATATTAACTAATTTGAAATTCAACTAATGCTTGCTACTTAACAAGAATAGATTGATCATGACTCACTCATGAAGCTTTGTATGGTGTTTCCATAGGGATCCTTCCTAGCTACAACTTTTCAACCATTTCACAAGACACGATATTATATTTAGATCCTAAATCTATTACAATTTTACGCACCTTACCTTTACACTTGCAAGTTGTCTTGAACAATTGCCTTTTTTGAGCCATCTCCATCTCCTTGGTTGCTTGAAACAAAGTTATTCTCACCATCTGACTTTCTCCAACTCCAGGTACAACATGTAGAGTATTTTAACTTGAACTTTCACATTCATTCTCTTGTACAATATTATCTCTCCTTTCATTCCTCTTTTCTCTGCCACTTGATGAAGCACCAAGATTTTGGGACATTTCCAAGTGGGGTGACCATACTAATTACACTTATAACACCTTCCTACAAATTTTAGGATTCCTACCACCAAAATCTACCTCGATCCCTTGAATCCCCACCTTTAAAATATAAAGTGGTTCTTGTCCTTTTTGTGCATCACATAAAGTTCATTAGCAATGTGAAGAAAATGTCCTTTTCACTCTGAAATGTTCCCCTTCCTTTTTGTTGATTTTTCTTGTCCCCTTTTAACCTTTTCTTCTGCCCTTATTTCCATAAACATTCTTCAATGGTTTTGGATTATGCAAACTTATCTCATCTTGGATGTTAAATCTCAAACCACTAAGATTGCCCGGCCACTACGAACATCATCTACACATGTCCAACCCTTATGCATAGTTTATAAAAATTCATTAGTATAGGTTTTAGCATCCATCTATCTTTGCTTTAAATGTTGGAAGTTTCTTTGACATTTGGATAGCATAATCACTAGGAAAAATTGCCACTTTTAACTGCTACCATCCCTATCCCATGGAAGAAATTTTTGACTTACCTCTTCTTCTCCTTTACTTTGTTCATAATCCCACCAAACTAAATCTTTCCCCTTCAATTTAGGCTTGGCTATCTTCACTTTTTCCTCATCAGAAACATCCTCACATTCAAAGAAATTGTCTAAAGCAGAAATCCAATCTAACAATGCTTCATCTAAAGTACCATCATACATTGGTAATTCAAATTTTACCTTATGCTTATTACCTTTAACTACCTTCAGGATCCTTTCCATCTTCTACTCTTCCTCATCAAACTCTTCATCTACATCTTCAAAGTAATCATCTTCTTCCTCTTCAGATTCACTTTCATTTCCCATAATCATTCCTCTGTTTTGTCCTGTATCAACATCTTCCAACCTTGCTGCAAATCTCTTTTGGAATTCTTATAACTTTCTCATCTCCCTCTCAATCTTCTTTTCCATCTCTTGCATCTTTCTCACCACATTATCTCTTTTTGGAGGCATCTTGTCACTTTGATTGTTCAACTTCCTATTCTCTTCAAACAACCTTCATTCTTCAAAAGACCTGTTCCCTGTGCTCTGATGCCAACTAATGCAAGGATAGGTGGCTTTCATCTAAAACAACACAATTCAAGTTAGATCAAAAAACAAAAAATTCACAAAACTCTCTCAAGTCACCTTTTTCAATATCACTCTGCCCTTTCACAATTAGGCCTATAGACCTAGTTTGCACAAATTTTCTCTTTAGATTTTCACACCACAACCAAAAACTTGATAGATTTAAACACCCTTCAATTCCAACTTAAACATAAAACAAAACCACCATAGACTCCTTTTGAACAACTCAATCAAATCCTTGAGACAACGCTGACCTAATAGGCCAATTAGGTCTATTTTTCAAAGAAAGTCCTCTTGAAACTCTTCACCAACCTTGAAAAACCACCTAGACCTTTAAGAAAGGTAATAAAAATCCAAATTCATCAAGTTGCAGGTACACAAACCCTCATTCTATTGTTGTTCTAGAAAAACCTTATTTTCCATCGTTAAAGGTAGGGTTTATTGGTTCTCATTGTTTCCAACCTCTCACAATATTGCAAATAACTCCAAAAATTTGAAATTTTCCTAAAAAAACTCACAAAACCCTCACAAAGTATCTAATCTCAGAATTTCATCATACTCACTATCAAAACCTTCATTTTCCATACCCTAAACTCATGATTTTCTTCAGGACAGTCATGCTTTTCCCCAAAAAATCCTCATATAGAATCAACCCTACAACCTACCATACTAATTCTAACTTCCTATGCCCATTCCACTTAGTCACAATGGTTATAGTATGTGGAATGGCCTTTTTCCATGTTTTAGGGCTTCCAAAATCTTAAAACAACACTTACAGACCCGATTATTGAAATTTGACAATAAAACTCCTCAAATTTAATAAACAACCACCAATATTGATTCAAATATAAACCAATAAAAATATACACCTATTTATATAGTTATGAGTTCAATATGCAACTGTAGAGTCACGTACAAGTTTGTAATTTCTGAGATTTCAAGCAAAAATACAAAAAAATTGATAAATCTGGGAGCTTTATTGAAAATTCTTCAACACAAAAATTTCTAACCCTTTTCCTCAAATTTCCTTAGCCTTTTAAAATGACACTAAAATAATCCCAATGGCTCAAACTTATTTTTGGGCTCTAATGACCATTGGTCTTCTCCTAAGTGCAATTTTTTACAAATTTTCATTTTTGTATTGACAACTTTGTCAATTTTGCAATATCAACCCCCAAAACCTCCTAATGGCCATAACATTGACTTAAAACCACATTTAATGATCCAATAGGACTTTCTTTAACACAACCTAAGACTCAACACCCTTAAACCTTTCAAAAGCCCATAATTACATATTTTGCATCTTTATGCATCATTTGACAATATTGCTTTGCTTTTACAAAATTGGATGTCTAGACACATTCTAATGGTCTATTTGACATTATTGACACACTTTAAGACCAAAAACCTCCTAAAAATGCTATTCCAAACTAAACTTGATCATATTCAAATAAAATAAGATAGGTGATCATGCACCACATATTCATGTAGATCACGTAAAAACATAAAATTCAAGATCTTAAGTTAAAAAAATGTGATACAATTTGAGGATCTAGTCATAACCATGTGCATATGCATATTTAAATAGCACCTCCACATAATTAATATGGTTCTCAAAAATGGGATTTGAGTTGATAATCTCTTTCAAATTAATCCATGGATGTATATATATAGTGCATATTTATTTGTTACATGTGATAAAAATATTTATGAATTCTACACAATTCAATCATTAAAAAATGAATCAAAGGTAGATCAATTAGATATAAAATTCTATTTATCATGAATTATCTAAGTGTACCTAAGCATGTAATTACCTCAAAGAGAAAATGGCTTATTAATTTTCATTTTCTTGAAAGTTTAAAAATAATTTTTAAACAATCTATTTTGTGCATACCCTACAATCATGGTATTCGATGAGACCACGTGTCTTTGAGGTATTTTGTTAAATATTTAACTACCTTTTTTAGATGATTTCAAATATTGCTAAAATAACTTGTTGGTCCTTGTGATTTACTCATGTATCATATATTTAAGATCATTTTATATATTTAAATGTATAGTTAGAAGTTTTTTCATTTTTGTGAAATGAGTTCACATGAAGTGAATTACATTATATTTATCAAAATTTCAAATTAATTTACTTGTTTCACTTATTTAGTTACATTTCTAGAAGCTACATTGAATTTATTACACACATGCACAAGAACTATTCTCTAGATAGAGTTAGGTACATTCTATATTGTGCTTGTAAATAGTTGTTTTAAATTTAAATTGAACATGTATATGTTCCATTATTTCTATTCTCTAGATCTAGGTATATTAAGGAAAGAAGGTCTCATTGCTCCTTTAGGTACACATCACAAAAAATGAACCAGTTCCACCTCAACCTGAGGGACTATTTGC
The DNA here is from genome assembly GCA_007258455.2 of Sequoia sempervirens. Lineage (NCBI taxonomy): Eukaryota > Viridiplantae > Streptophyta > Pinopsida > Cupressales > Cupressaceae > Sequoia > Sequoia sempervirens. The sequence continues at coordinate 10,125 of VDFB02044187.1, forward strand.
ATGTACTAATAGTCAGATTTTGAGATTGAAAGATTCAGTAAATGTTGGTACAAACACAAGAATATAAAAGGAAACTTGCATGTCCATATTATAGAGCCTAGAAAAAAATATAGATAAACTTGAATCCACTAGTGCATTTTCCCCTAATAGAGTAGCTATTATTCTTTCCCACATGTGGGAAGAAGTCCATGGTGATGTCCCCTTTTCTCAAATTCAAGTTTTAGTGACCAAAAAAATAATCAAAACCTAATGTATTCCATCATATCAAGATAAACCTAAGGTGAGGGCATACCAAGTTACCAAATGTGTGGATGTTGCTATGGCCGCTTTGAACTACCCCCAATTTCTTGTAGCATTTTGTAAATATCTAAATAATGACAAATTTTTGTTGTATTTTGCACAAAAATTGTATGTTGAGGTTCATTTAGGCCTCAATGTCAACTAGTGTGACCTTCCATCATATCTTAGTTAGGGGCATGGTAGGATTTCCAATAGGGACACTTATCATCAAGTAGGTCAATTGGCCCTAGTGTTTAGGGTATTAGTTGGTGAGAGGTCTCCTACTCTCACCCCAACCCTAGCCCCCTTAGCTCATAGTTATGATTTATATATGTTAAACATGTTAAATATACATTTAATGTTATGTATACACATATGTAACTACACATGTAAACACACTATATATATGAGGCAAAAAATGATCCACACATGCCTTGGCATGATAATGTATGTTTCAAAATAGAAACTAACCTACCAAATTGTTTCAAGTATTCATTAGATGTTATACAAAAATACCTCAAATGTATTATAAGAAGAGAACTAGAAAGATACTTTTCTATTTGAATGAATCACACACACACACAAACACACACACACAC
>VDFB02044188.1:0-18322 GCA_007258455.2 Sequoia sempervirens
TAGACATCTGAGATAGAGTCTTCTTGAGAGTTTCCATCTCATTGGTTAGTTGAAGAGTTCTTTCACTTTCTACAGTCTTTACTACAGAGGGGTGACTAACAGGAATTGATCCTCCAACTTGATTTTGGTAATTTTGTGTTTGTTGGAAGGAGTCTTGAGCACCATTAGTGAAGAATGGCAGGGGAGGTTGGGCTTGCAACTAAGACATAGGTCCATATTGGGAATAAGACATCCCTGGGACTGTGTTGAACAAAGGAGTTGGGTTGGGCATCTAATATCCTATGGGAGGAAGAACTCCTCCCAAACTCCCTGATTGTAAACTTATTTGTTGTTGCAATTGGATGGCGAGGTGACAGACCTTAGACAAAGAACCAATTTCAACAGCCTCATATGTCCTCTTCAAGAACAGGCCAATCAAAGGGTCCACGACCCTTAAATATGCCTAAATGGCAATGTTCTTAGCTACCAAGTGTCCTGTAATCTTTGATACATTCTTTGGAACCTTGTGTTGAATAATGGAAATGATTCATGAGGTTCATTTCTTATTGTATCAAATTGATGATATAGAATAGTCAGGTCTACATAGACCCGAAACTGATTAATAAAGGCATTTTCCAAGTTTTTCCAACTTAGAATAGACCCTCGAGGAAGGTTTAAATGCTGGTTGTATGCCATATCTCCCAAAGTATAGGGGAATAACCTGTACACAATGTCATGATGAGCTACATGAGCCTGAGTACAGGCATCCTTAAAGGCATGTATGTGCTCTTTAGCACTTCTAGATTCTCCATGCATATACTTGGGGCATAACCTCTTAGGGTTCTTGGGTAGATCATGTATACCCCCAACAATAGTCCTTAATGGTGAGCGATTATTCACAAAGAAATCCATGGGTTGTGGTTGTGGGATTGGTTGGACGAGAGGTGGAATAGGTGGATTTGGTGGAAATCCAGGTGGAGTAAGCAGTGGTGACAATGGTGGGATCAAAACCCTACAGGCTTGGGGTCTGTACCTGACAGGGGTTTGGAGTTCAATCAATGGTTCAGGATTCTAAGAAGATCTAAGAACCCTCTCATACCTATCTGGTGAAAATGACTCAATTCGAGCCAATTTGTTCCTCAAGCCCTCCTTCTAGCACCAGACTTGTTGATAGTGAAAATAGCACAACATTAAATAGAATATCACTATTCTATTTCTCCGGAAAGAGAAAGACAACATATAGTAATCTAACTCCCAAGGTCCTCGTAGTTGGTTCTCAACTATGCTGATTTTGCTCAATGCTCAATGTAGCTGTAATATGCAAGAGGCCTTTGCTAGTAATTGGGAACAAAACTGCATTAGATCAACTAATCTACGTTTGGGGGGTTTAAATAAAGATAAAAAGATAGATCAGAGCCTTGAAATAGAAGAACATGAATAAAACTTCTTAATATCCAGACATGCATATCAATAACGAGTGTTTCTTTCTTAATCAAAACTACAACATGATGCAATCCATAGAATAACCTATACCACTACATACATTAATTTTGCTTAATTCACAATCACAACCATTCACTAAAAATTTTACTTCAAAACTTAAAATAGATCATTCACTCATCATCAAAACACTGATCAAATAGATATAACAGAAATGTCATTCATAGATAATTCAATGAGATAATATTTAAATCTGGTTTCCTCTATTGATTTTCATCAAATAGAAAATATTTAGGCACAACAAAATCACTAGAATATGGATTGATTATGAATCATTAACCTTATCAGATAGGTCCAAACTTGATAACATGAAAACTTGTACAAAACTGTAAAATTGTATCTAAGTTCAACTGAACCTTTTAAAGTATCTCTACTAACAACAATGAAATCCTAATACTATTCACTATTCACTATCATCAGGTGGCTAAACTTTCTTCCATCAGTCGACCTTTACAAAATAGGGCCAAGAGATACATATAGACATTGTCATGCATAAATTCCTCTCAATCAAAACTCAGATCCACAAATCAAGGGACCAGAAATGAATGAAGAATTGGACTATTGATCTTTAGTTACAAGGCTGAATTGCTTTATTGCACCAAATTCTGATGCCCAAGAAATCAGGTGAAACTAAAGAATGGAACTAGAGTCAAGTTCATGTCAAAACCCTACAAAGAGGAGAGAAGAAGATGTGTTAAGTAAAGAATGTTTTCTGCTACCAACTTATTCCTGCGTTGCATGCTCAAGGATGTACTCATCATAATTAGAGAACACTTGTTCAAGGGTATATGAATCAGGCCCATCCTACCAATCATCCTCAAATTTAATCCTCTTTAATTTTGTTGAAACCAATTTTTGTACCTCATTTAATTTGATCACTTCCCTTCTAGCAACCTTTGCTTCTTCCCTGATGTCCATAAATCTATCCAACAAAAAATTCTCTCCATCATCTCATTTTTGCATCACCTCTTGAAATCTACTCCTCCACTTCTCCCTCATCTTATCCAAAGAAAGACCCCCCTTAACTAAGGTATCTAGATTGACTAATAGCCACAATTTCCTCTAATTCATCAACCTGTTGATTCAATTCTTTACTCACCTCTTGAATCTCATTTTTATGCCCATGAATAGACTTGGATTTGTATCCTATTATACTCACATTTTTCTCAACAAAATCCGCATTATCATCCTCAAGAATTGACTGCTCAATCAGAGTTGACTTAGATACCTTGCTAATGTCCTTAAGCTTTTTAATATACTCCTTATATTCTTCATCCTGCTTGTCTAGAGCTTCAACATGCTGGTTTAAATCCCCTACCAACTCAAGTGTTGTTTCATGAATCTTGAAACTATCAATTAACACTTCATCAACCTCTTGATTGAGATTATCAATCCATCTTTCTAGCATTCCCACCTTACTCTTCATATGCACCAAGTCATCGGCTTCCTTCTTTGTTAATAAGACTAGAGATTTAGGAGCAGCAGCTTGTTGAGAAATTGGAGTTGAGACATCTTTCAAAAACTTATGCAACTGATCCAATTGAGCCTTAAGCTCATCTTACTTTTGTTTGTCTTTGATCATCCTGTACTTGGTAGAAGAAGCTACAATATCAATTAAGTTCATTTGCTGATTTCTTGTAGGTCTTCCCAAGTTCACCGTACCCAACTGATAATCAAACATTTTCATTTCATCCTGGTTCTTATCCATCATTGGTATTGCACATTCAACAATGATCTCTCCTTTGTCTATAAGCTTGGTGGAGTGAAGAAATATATCCCTCTTCTTGGGTATTTCCTTTTCAATTTCCTTCATCATTTCATCCCAATTAAGAGGCTAAGGTTGAACTATTTTTTTATTCTCCAAATCAAGCTTTAACCATGTAGGAGCTGTAGGAGTAGTAGCTACTTGTGCTGAAGAAGAAGCGGCAGTGGTAGAAGACAAAGGTTGCAATATAGTAGTTCTAAGTTGAGAGTCAACCTCTTACACATTTTGTTGTTCTGTTTGTGCCTCTTCTTCTTGAAAAGCCTCACCTCTTTGAGTGGATTTCTCGACCGAAAGTCCATTTCATTCAGAGATTTATCGTGATTTGGATGACCCTTTAATGCGGAGGAAGCGGATCTTTCCGGAAATTTTTATGGTTTATGGTTTGACGGACTTGAGCATCGATTTTGCCCGATGGAAAGAGTGAGCAATGGACGACGATCGGAGCGAAGTCGACTTTCTCGATGAGGATCCATCAGTTTGAACACCTCTTCTTATGTTGTTTGAACCAATTCTCTTAGCCTTGGAATTCGCTTCCCTTTTAGCCTCCTCAAAGAGTTTCCATTGGTCCTCTTCAGTCAGTATGTGTTCAGTCCCTGCATCATCTATCACATCAAGGGATGCCACTACATGAGTCTCTTTGTTGGATGGGGTAGCCTAAAAATCTATGGCAATATCATGTATCTCTACTTCATGCTCCTTCTCTTTCAACAATTCAGCTTCTTTGTGGAGGGTTCCCATGGGAATTCCCTCACTTGGCTGCTCTATAACAAGGGGTTGAGTGGATGCTTCTCCTACAATAGATGTTGAAGCATTAGTTTTTGTAATGATCTCCCCTTCTTGTATCTCTAGCAGGTCTTGGGCAACAACCTCCTCTTCTAAATTAGAAGGCAGAAACTCTAAGGGCTCCTTCGGATCCATCCTTCTCTTTGTCCTCTTGTACCTTTGAGTGGTACCTACAACCTTCCTCTTTTTGGATGGCTAAGCTTCTAGCTTGTTAATTCTCAAGCTAACCCAATGCACGCTTCTATCTAAAACTGGTCTTGCAACTTGTTTTATATCAATAGACACTTTAGCATTCCAATCCACTGGATCAAGATCCTTGGTACCTATCTTATCTACATCATATTGGGGATCCAAAGTTATCCCATCATCAGACAATGTCTCTAGAATGTCCTTAATCCCATACTCAACCATGAGTGGGATAGGTAATCTTTCATAATTTCTCCTTCTGAGATCATATTTGTTCTGTAAATCCATCCAAAAGTCTTCTAATAGATTGAAATGTTTATCAAAGAGACTGGGAAGTAAAGCCTGCATCTTGTGTTCGGGATCATAATGCTTCCTAGAAGTATACAGACCGAACTTCAAATAAATCAACTCATCACAAACAACCTTAGCGGCCACAATGTGTGGACAGCTAAACTCACCCAACTTCATGGGGAACTTGTGACAACCAGTCTTATGTTTGGTAACAAATTTGAAGTTGACAGCCAGAGCTTGATACATAAACTCCATTAAAATAATTCTATCATTGCAGCACCTAGGGAGAAAGTGGGGATGACCATCAAAACCTCCCAATCTTAAGTAAGTAGAAGTGGGGTATTGAATAAACTAGTGTCCCCATTCATTGATGAAGGCCATTGCCTCCCTACTCAATCTGTACCTAACATCTCCAGTGAACCTGTTAATGATAAGATAAAGGAATGCATCATTAACCCTCCTATAATGTGAATTTGATGCTTGCAAGGTAAGCTAATTATAGTGCTCCCACACCCTCTTTTGTCCTTGGGCTTCTCCCAATATTCCCACTGTATTGAGTCCAGGAAAGATCCCCATCCTAGCAGTTGCATAGATCACATAAGAGGTCATGAAGAAACTCTTGGTTTCTCTCACTCTAAGCATCTGATTATGTATGCTTTCTGATACCACCATAGGCCAGTCAAATTCTTTTTTTCCATCCAAGATAGCTTGGATAAATGGGAACATTCATTCTTTAAATTGAGAAGCATCTCTTTTTCCAAATACTCTGGAGAGCAACATGACTATGTCCCCAATCTCCTTGCCAAAGTTTACCCTTTTAGGCTGGTCAGGAAGCTTAGTTAGAGACTTCTTCTCTACCCTCATCCAATTCTTGTTCATGTGGGATCTGTTAGTTTCTTTGTTGCCACTGTAAAGCTTTAGAGCTTCTGCTTCATTTAGCTGCTTAGGATTTTTGGGAACGAGCATCAAACATAAACCTGATCATTTGGGTTGTTAAATCAATGATAACATTCCCTTGTGAATCCATGCACTGCCTAGTAGTAGGATTTTAGGTCCTAGTTGTTGCTAATATCAGTTTCATACATTGAACAAAAGTGGGAAGATAGCAACATGTGCTAGTCCAGATTGGATGATCCTTTCTGCCATTGGTGTAACATCTTCATTAAGAGTTTCATCTACTAGTTCCTCATAGTTGAAAGGGCCTAAGTTGGTATCTGTAATATCCGCCCACTCATAATCAACCTTGCTAGCAGTGAGAGTGGCTTCTTTATGTTTACACCTCAAATTGTAGGGGAGCTACTCCACTTTAATCTTCTTTGGCCTGGCTCCTTGCCTTGAAGTTTCTGCCAGTTGGCTCCTTTGAGAAGCCTCTTTTGATGCTCCATACATCTTTCAATTTCTGCAATAAACTCCTGTATTAGATGAACAAAAGTATAAAATCAATTCATCATGTAATACCATCCTCTATTTCCTTAGGACAACTTTCATACTTAGCCAAATTTCACTTACATCGGAAGCGAAACCACAGAAGCACCAGGGATATGAAACAGTTTTTCAACAAAAGGCAGGGTTGGAACCAGAACCGGGACCGAAACAAAAACCAAACCAGAAACTAATCGCTAGTTCCAAGTTCAACCTCCACTCTGGCCCCAATTCTGCTTAAGGACAAGCGCAAAGACCAAAAAATTATCAATGACCAGAAGCAGAATCACTTTAGGAATGAATCCCGATATTAAACATCCTCAAGACAAGTTTGGTCTCGAGTCCGCTTCCACCAGTTTTACCATAAAATAGAACACTTCATTAAAGGCATGGTCACATGGATCTACAAGGAAATCAAAAAAATAAGGACTTAACCCCCACACTTCAACCGTACAAAGACCAATTTAAACCTAGAGGAAACTATTTTGTAAAGGTTATTGAGCAAACCCTAGTTTGCACGATACGTCGAATCAAAAATTTAGGCCATCACAAACCCGTCACAGAAAACACAAAATCAACATGGAATTAAGATTAGAAAAGGGGTTCCAAAGAGATTTTAAACATTTAAAGTACATAAAACCCCAGAAAATGGAAGCCCTAATTAGAAACTAGGGCACGACAAAGCACACTTGCCATGAAAGCGATAGCAAATAGAAAGCGACAAACAGAAAAAAAGAAAACAAAAGAAAACAAAAAACAAAGAAGGAAAAAAATAAAACAAAAAGAAAACAAGAAAGAAAAGTGAAGAATTCACAGAAGAAGACTCTGTGAATGCGTGAGAAAACAAAATGCAAAACACGAAGACGAAACGCCAAAACGGAATTGGTAAAGAAAGGAAAAGAGACCCTACCTTAAAACGCTCACAAGGAAAACCTGAAATCAAATAGAGATTCGCTCCGTGACACACTTCCACAATCAAATTTCTCTTCTCAAAGTTTTCCAGGATCCGATTCACTAAAATAGTTTAGATAACAAGGATAATGAGCCAGTTAACCTTAATTATGGTTTTAAACATAATTTCGCGCGTGTGAAGAACCTGTAATTAATGCAATAAAAGTGGTAGGTCGCGTATTTCAAACAAACGGTCTGAGTGGAGGTTCAAAGGAGTGATGGATCCTTAGGCTCCCATAGTCCTGGTCAGAAAGCTGACAAAGTCTGGTCCTGCCCAAGTTCAATGAAGAAAGAAATGGTGTTCTGTGATTCAAATTAAATTAGAACTTCATAAAAGCCTGAAATTGTTCTAATTTTTGAGGTCCCAGCCAAGAATAAAGAAGCCAGTAAAACCAAAGCTGAAAATAATGTGGAATAGGTGGGGTTCAAGACAGGCCCCAAACTGGTCTCAGTCACACCAATTTTAAAGTCCAATTAGTGATCTTGAGGAGATAATGGGAACTGAAATTAGCCTGGTCTCAGCCTGCAAGCGAAACAAAACAGAACGAAAATGAATCAGAGAATGAACCAAAGGCAGCCATGCCTGGCAAAGAATGGAGAATTGAGCCCTAGAGGAAAATGGTCCAATCTGAACCCTGAAGCCTGCCTCAGTCCGTCAATGAAGAAAGATTCCAGATCAAACGCCTGGTTCCAGGCTATTCCAAACAAAACCAAAAGATACAAAACATGTCTGGTCTGTACGGGTGGTTAGCTGGCCGACAAGGCCTTGCTGGAAGCCAAAGTCTGGCTAATGAAATCAAAGATCCCAACCTCATTCCTTTGGGAGTCCAATCGGTGGTAAGACAAATAACCAAATAAATGATAGACCCCAAGATATAACCATTATTCTCAAATACACATACCAATGACCAATATTTTCCTCAAAATGTGGAGAATCCATTGTATAGACATCCATCACAAATTGAACAAGTAGTGGTAGCCCAACATACTCAAGAGAATCTAAACCTCTTGACAAATCAAAACATGCTGCCATAAAATGTTAACATAATGGGACCCAACATATATGGGACATCTTGGAGTAACCAGCCTAATGCTAATAAGCAAAACATGAGAATTCCTCTCCAAGGACAACCACAACAAAATGTAGTGAACCAACAAGGATACAACCCTTTACAACCACAACTACATGTTAATAACCCACCACAAGATCAAAGAATGTACCAAGGAAGTGTACAAACCAAACTCAATACATGCCTCAACAACCGTACTATGATCCTAACAAACAAAATTAATATGGATCAACATCTACCTAATACCCTCAACACCAAACATATGTTTCGGCACCACCGAATGACAATACCCAACATAAAACATATGCTCAACCACAACAAAACACATCTAAAAAATCAAGCACCCAATCCTCCACAACATAACATTGGTACACAAAATCCGTCACAATACCAAACCTACATACCCCAAAAATAACATAGCGTACCTCAACAACAACACAACATACCTCAATAGCAACATAGTGTACTTCAACAACAACACAACATACCTCAACAACAACATAGCGTACTTCAATAGCAACATAGCATACCTCAACAGCAACATATCATACATCAACAAAAACATCATACCCTCACTACACAACACACCCATGTCGACCCTCAAGGACCCCATCAATATACAAACTCACAACACAACATGGCCCAAGGTCCATGGTATATACAAACCCCCCAATACAACACACACAACATTGTGAGGCAACAAGGTTACAACCTCTCTCCTTACCAAACAAACACACCTAGTGACAATGTAACCTTACAAATATAGAATCTCAACCAAAGGATATCGAACATCCAAATTGGAAAACCAAAGAAGAGTTATGCTCTACAAGATATATGTTAATATTCCTTTGATCAAAACTTATCTATGATACCTTTCCCCAGGAACTTTGAAATACCAAAATTTGACAAATATAGGGGAAGAGGGGATACAATAGAGCACGTGTGAAAATCTCAATAGCTTGCATGGATCTATAGCACAATTATACCTATTTAATGAGGCTTTTTCCATGAAGTCTTGATGGGGCCACTATCAAGTGGTTCTCTCATCTATCACTTGGTATCAAAACATTCGATCAATTGTCAGACAAATTTGTCAATCATTTCTCATACAACACAGAACAAGATGTAATGGTACTTGATCTGTTCAAAATTAAACAAATCCAAGGGGAATCCATTGCTTCATATCTATAGATATGGAGACATAAATCTAGTAAATGTAAATAACTTGATCCTAAGAAACAACCGATAGATATCTTTGTCACCAACATAAAAGCGGACATTAGTTACCAACTCACCATGTTGTTCCCTAGTAATTTTGAGGAAACCACTGAAAAGGGCTTACTCATCAAAAGAGCTCTCATAGCAAGGTGAGTCATTAAACTATATAGCAACAAAGACCAAGCTTCAAGTACTAATGAAAAACCAAAAATATGGGCAAAGAACAAAAACATTACCAACAATCAAGTGGTAGACACAAAATTCATACAAAACATGAAAACTCCTAGCAATTCACAGAACAATGTCTAAATAGCTCAAGAAAATTACCCATCAAACAATGCTCAAAGCAACCAGCTCACATATCCTCAAAAAAATCAAGGGCGAGATATTTAAAGAGGGACACCAAGGTAGAATAATCAATTTAGGAGAAAATTCACTCCATTGGGAGAAACTCTTGAGGTAGTTATGCACAAAATTGTCCAAAAGAACCTTATTGAGCTTCGCAATCCTGATAAAACAACTTACGATGGACCAAACTTCAAACCCCCTTGTTACAATGATAATGATCGATGTGAATTTCATAAGATCAAGGGTCACACAATGAATAACTGTATGAGACTTAAGAACATCATACAAGACTTAATAGAAAAAGGAAAGGTTGACATTGAACATATTCATGGGCCTTCTAGTAATCAAGACATGGGAATATACAAGGATTCACTCCCCAATCATTCTAGGGGAAAATAAAAATGTAAAGGTCAAGATTACCGAAAAGCCAACTTCACCTACGATGAAGTCGTAGGGACCATCTACCAAGTTGATCAAAATATCAATGTTGTGAGCATATTAGGAAAAGGCAAAAGCCCTAAATGCAATGTGACTATCCAAAGAGGAAAATCCACAATCCAAGGAGCCCCACTTCCAGCTAAAGCCACTATTAAGCCTTCCACTGACTATGGCATTGTTGACCAACTAAAGAAAACTCCAACATTGATCTCCATCCGTGAGCTTTTAAAATTATCACCAGTACATAAAGAGATCCTCGAGAAATCTCTCATTGAGTATTTGGTACCTAATGACCTTAACACTGATCAATTTTAAGGCATGGTTGGTACTATCACTTCACCCCATCACTTGGTCTTTTCTAAAAAAGACCTTCCCCGAATATCCTTCCACAATATAGCTTGGTATCTCAAGGTTTGTTTCCATAAACACAAAACCAAGAGAGTCCTAATATATGGGGGTGCAGTTTTAAACCTATGTACCCTAAAAATGGAAACGCAGTTGTGGTATTATGATGACGTGATTGACAAGAACAATAGTATCACCATAAGAGATTATGATGATATGGAGAGGAACTTAGAGGGCACCATAAGACTTCCCATTCAAGTGGGGTCGACAATAGCATAAGCAACTTAGTATTGGATCTTGAGTTGCCATATAACCTTCTCTTGGGACGATTCTGGATCCATGTAATGCAAGCGGTCCCTTCAAACTTTCACTAATGCTTAAAATTTTCTTATGATGGTAAGGAAGCTATAGTATACACTAATCTTGAACCCTTCCATTACTACTCAAACTTGGAGGAAAAGTACCAAAGACTCCTTCAAATACCCAGTAATGATATATCATTCCACTCATTCTCCTATGTCAACCCAACATCACTTACTTCACCTTCAACTCCATCCACATCAACCAATCCTCCTAAATTCAAACTCAAGATCCAGGTGCTTGACAAGGGTTGTGGAAAATATCACTTCAAACAATCCTTATGCATTATGGAGCTTCCCCCATCACCAAAATCCTATGAGTGACCAAAGGAAATAAAGCATGTTCAATTTGTGACATATGAAGTCAAACCCACTATGTTCACCAAGTGGGGAGATATGAAGGATGAACTAGTAATCGAAGAGGACCTCTCATCATGGATCTATAAAGAAGAACAAGAGGAACGGGGATAACTACATCCCCTTCTTGTGGATCTTAGCAATAAAGGTTATTAGATAGAAAAAAATATGGGATACACTAGAAAAGGTGCACTTGGTCTACACAAACAAGGCATAAGAGAACCCATCATAATAGAACAACACAAGAAGAATATGGGACTAGGTTATGGTTCGATACACATGGTTACTCCAAACACTAAAATTTCCTCTTATGAGGAAGTAGATCCTTCTATTGTTGAAGAGACATTAGATAACTAACATCTTATGGACAATGACCTAACAATCGCAAACCTATTTGAAAACTTTGGCATAAATAACACCACCTTAGACCTACAACTGAGAACTACCATACTGAAATATACTCCAACGAATGGGAATGGGAGTCTTTCACCTCTAGTGACTATGACCTAGGTACCCTTTGGGACTTGGATAACTGTAATATCCTTACCTTTTCCCTATCCATATCCATCACAAGCTTTGTTGATAACAATGATAACTTACCCTTACATTACCCACAGTTGATCAATTGGGATCAACATCACATGCCTGTTGTGGAACTATTATAGAACAACAAAGCTATTGCAGAGTTCGTGGGAATTCAACAGGGTATTCACCAAGGAGATCACAAGGCTAGTTTCATCATAGAACTAGAACAAGGAGCATACTTTGGAGGGGATATTGCGTCCTCCAATCACAAAATTCAAATGAACAATGTAAAATTAATATGACATCCCCTAGGGAAAACCACAATGTGGCTCTATCAGATCATAAAAAAGGAAAAAGGTTACGTGATTGGCGGCTGAAAACCCTTCACTGGAAGGCACCAATAGAGTGATTCAATCCCATTGGCATCAGGAAAATTCAATAGCCTTGGTGGAAGGTTCAAAACCCATTAATGTTGGAACAATAGAGGAACCCAAAGTAACATATCACGTAGCTTCCTTAGATCCTAAGGAAAAATTCAACTTCACATAATTCATCAAGGAACGCAAAATCAACTTCACTTGGACATATGCAGATATGCCTGGGCTAGATCCAGCTTTAGTGGTACACCATCTAACGATATTCCCTGCATTAAAACTAGTTAAGCAAAAGCTTCAAAAAATGCACCCACATATAGCACTATTAGTTAAGGTGGAGCTTTAGAAAATATTGGACATGGGATTCATCACATCCATAGACTATCGTGAGTGGATATCCAACCTTGTACTAGCATCAAAACCCACTGGGGGCATATGGATCTGTACAAACTTCAAGATATTAACAAAGAATGTCCTAAAGTTGACTTCCCCCTTCCCAACATTGACATCATAATAGATCTAACTTCTAGTCACGAAATGCTTTCATTAATGGATGGTTTTTTTGGGTACAATCAGACAAAGATAGTCCCTAAAGATCAACACAAAACAACCTTTACCTGTGCTTGGGGAACTTTCTGCTAGAACGTCATGTCATTCGGCTTGAAGATTGCAGGAGCCACATATCAAAGAGCAATGACCACCATTTTCTATGACATGTTGTACATCACCATGGAGAATTATGTAGACGTTCTATTAGATAAATCAGTCACAAGACATAAACACCTAGCTAACTTCAGAAGCTGATATTTGATAAACTAGAGGAAATAAAATTTAAGCGCTTCAACGAAAATGCGTTCTGCAACATCCAAAACCGCTAGACAGCATCAGACCAGAAGAGGTAATCAAGGTGGATCCCGCAGTTGCCATACTGTAGAAATTCCTCCCTAAGAAATAATAAAAACAATCACATGTAGCCCATACAAGCCCCACCTCATCGCATAATCTTACGCACAAATAGCGGATAAATTTCATCCGTTCACACACCTCCTTCTTAAAGATGTAACATTCAAATGGGACGAAAGGTGTGATCAACCTTTTCAATAGGTAAAGGATTATTTTCTCACTCCCTTGGTATTGATGTCTCCAATTCAAGAAAGAGCAATGATTCTATATGTGTCCACAACACTAGTAGCTTTGGGAGCTCTACTAGCACAACTTGATGACCAAAATAAAGAATGAACGATTTACTACATTAGCCATACCTTGGTTGGCTATGAGTTGAACTATACACCCATTAAAGGAGCATGTCTATTAGTTATCTTCACAACATAGAAGCTTAGGCATTACATGTTAAACAAACAAATCAAGTTGATATCTAAGATGGACCCCTTAAAATATCTCTTTGCAAAGGTAGCTCTTATAAGAAGAATCGCTAAGTGGGTCATGATACTTAGTGAATTCGACATTGAATATGTCAATAAAAAATCCATCAAAGGATAGGTGATAGCAGATCAGTTAGCTGAAGCACCAATTGAAGACCATCAACCACTTGTAGCAAAGTTTCTAGATGAAAGCATCTTGATGACAACTTAGTCAACCCATTGGACCATGTACTTTCAAGAATCCTACACTCATCATGGATCAAGGGTCGGTATCCTATTTCTCACACCACAAGGGGATAGTATACCAAAGGCATATAGGATTACCTTCATCTTCCCTACAAACAAGGCTATAGCCCAGTATGTAGCTACCAAACCAAATTAGGGCTAAAATGGTCGTGGAATGGAAAATTAAGGAAAGCAAGTCTATGGGTGGATTACAGCTATCTGTAAGGTGTAGGTCACAATTCACTGCCAAACTAAGATGAGGATTGCGCTGCCAATACAAATGGGTGGATAGGCTCTGCTTAACACTTTGGTCATCATCTCTCAACAAACCAAAGGTCGCAATAATAAAACAATTACGCTATGGCTTACCATCCGGTTCACCGGATATAATTCGAGAACATTCCATAATGACTCCCCGCGTGAATAAATTCCGTTTATACCGTAACATCTTACATCCTGTAAATCCACCAAACTAGCTTGTCATGTTGTTGGTCCTGACTCGCCTTGGTATAAGGACACATTTTCCTATATCCAACACGGAATCATACCACCCCACCTAACAGCCAATCAAAAGAAAAACTCCATCTGTCAAACTTCCTAATTCACTATCCTCGGAGATGCATTATACCGTTGAAGTCTCGATGGTACGTTACTCTGATGTCTTAATGCAAAATAAGCACAAACTACCTTATAATAGGTACATGAAGGTGTTTGTCGATCTCACTCTAGTGGACCTAACCTAGTCTAGAAGATACTTCAAACATAGTATTACTACCCATCAATGGAGTAGGTAGTAGTTCATTTTTCCATGAAGTGTCGTCAATGCCAATAGCATGGAGATATTGTGCATGCACCTGTACAAGAGTTGCATCCTATCACTACTCCATGACCTTTCTATCAATGGGGACTAGACCTAATAGGAAAGATATCACTGACCTCATCCAATGGGCACAAATTCATCATCATTGCAACAGAGTACTTTACAAAGTGGATAGAGGTTATTCCTTCAACCTATATCACAGGGAAACAAATATCTAAGTTCATTCTTAACTATCTAATCTAGCAATATGGAATCCCACAAACCATCATAACAGATAATGAAACTTTGTTTAAGAACCAAGATGTTTATGAGCTTTTCACAAGATTCTCTATCCAACACCACTTTTCAACCCCACATTATCCCCAAGGAAGCGACTAGGCTAAAGCATCAAATAAAACCATCTTGAAAATCCTAAAGAAAACTATTAATCATGTCGGTCGTGATTGGCACCTATAGCTAAACCCAACCTTATGGGCTTATAAAACCAACATCCATACACCCATAGGTGCAACTCCCTTTTTCTTGGTCTATGAATATGAAGCAATAATGCCTATAGAGGTTGAAATCCCATCCCTGAGAGTATCATTAAAGGATCTTGTTAGCAACGAAGAGTATTGGGTGTTTAGACTCAATGAGATGGAACTCCTAGGTGAAAGATGCTTGATCACATTGAACCATCTACAAGCCTATCAAAATCGCCTCAAGCGAAGCTACAATAAAAAAAATTAAAAATAGGAATTTTTAGGTTACTGACTTGGTGCTAAAGGAAAATCAGAAAGTCCAACTGAATCGAGATGGGAAAGGTAAGATTGAACCAAACTAGATATGTCCCTATATCATTACAATAAGCTACAACTCTGGAGCATATCAGTTGGCTAAGCTGGAAAGATAACCTATAGCTAAACCTCTCAACAATAGTCATCTCAAGAAGTTCTACACCTAAGTGTATCATAATATCCCAAGAAAAGAAAAAAAAAATTAAGAAAATAGTAAAGAGAAATAAAATGTCCTTTAAGTGAAAACCACCTTGTGGTGCTTCTAGGACCAGTACCATAGTGAAAACCTAGTAAATAGGTTCTACGTTTGAATAAGACTTGCACCTTCATCTATTAGCACTATCTATCTACTATTGCATCCACTTCACACATTGCCATAATAAAACGTGCACCCAACCATGGCTCGATAACTAATCAAGTGTTAAACCTTGCCACACCATCTCTATTCCCCATTTTTTTTATCCATCTATCCCTAATAAAATGTAATCCTATTCCAAACTAGGGGCAACTTTCTAAACTTGGTACTAGTGGAGTGGATCCTTGTTAATGCCATAACTTGTATAATACTATCACGAAAAAATCAAAAACATCTAGAAAAGATATCAAAAAAAAATCACAACCATCCAAATCCAAAACAAAGTTCTAAAACACAAAATCCCAAAAATATTGTAGGTCATCTCTAGACATGCCACATTGAATCAATACAAGCGAACTACGAGCCTCTGCATGTATAACGTAGGCAAGGCCATCATTGATAAGCCCCCGAGGCCCTAGGTTAGTCCCCCTTAGGTGTCCCTTTTGGTCTTTAAACATGGTCAAAAATCCAAACAAAAACATTCAAATATCTGATCAAAATCCAAAAATAGGCAAATAACTTATCAAAATAAAATAAAAATCGTAAAGAGTCAAAAAATCCAAAAACAATGTCACTAAAATAAAATCGAACTATGATGTCTCTACGTTCGTTACGTAGGTAAGGCCATCATCGATGAGCCCCCAAGGCACTAGGTCAATCCATTTAGGTCCCCCTATATGTCTCTAAATCTCTTGAAAACAACAAAAATAACATCAAATAAACTCAAAAGTACAAAAACATTCATAATAAAAAAACGTCACCTTCAACCTTTAACAAACACAAAACAAAAAACAAAGCAAATAGCAAAATCCAAAACTTCCAAGCAAAGAAAAAAAATGATTGGGTCATCATCAGACTCAAAGAAATGCTTAAGTATGAACTACCCTACCTTTTGAAAATTATTACTAACATTCACATATGTCTTAACAGATAAAACATTCCTACAGAAGACAACATCGATGGGTAAACATCCTGAAACTTCAAAACAACTATGACAAGTGATACAACAACATTTTTTATCTTTTTATGATCTTATCTTTTTGATTTATCTTATTGTCACATTCCCAAGATCTCTCGAGGATGTCCATAAGGATTTAGAGAGGAAGGAATGGGGCATTGATCATTGATTTTTTCTCTACATTGTTTGTTGGATTTTTTTTTACAATACTACCACAGAAAATACTTGCTTTGTTTTATGTATAAAAATTGTTTTGGATAATTCATGTAAGTGCTTTCATGTTAGGTACTCCATACCTTTATGTGTAACTACTCTTAGATATTTCAAAACTTCTCACCCATACACTTTAACAAGGTTTTTGTGTCTGGTACGAGCAAGAATACTCCTTGTTTGTAGTCATAGTCCACGCAATATATATAAAGTTGCCTTGTTCATTAATACCTAGGTGCATCATGTCTATTTGCTATATCAATAAGGATTACTAAAAAACTACTTAGTCCTCCATGAAAGAAAAATGGTAGTAGTAACGGTGATCTAGAATGCTTATAATCTAAATCATCAATGATCAACAAATAACATCAATCATCTAACACTTTTATCCATCTCTAAATCATACTATCATCCGCATCTTGCATCACAAAACATTAATACCACATGCATCATGCATCCACAACCTCATCAGTGCATATCATGTCCATCATATAAATAAAAGATCACCCATCATAACATAATCCATCACATACATGTATAAATCAACCATCCATCCATCCATATCATATAAATGCATCAGAAAAAATACAAAATCATGACCATATAATCATAAATCATCCATACATATAAGCATTCATCAACATCTCATAATACATATATACCACAACAAAAAATGGTATCTCATATATCATCAAAAAATGGGAATGTCATGTACATCATCAAACAACATGTGTGATACCAAAATATATAAAATATATATATGAGGCCTTAGATGGGTTGATGAATGTATATACAAAAATATATGTCTGCATAGAGTCTTTGATACAATAAAAACAAACATCAAGATCATGAAAAATATCAAACATTAGCCCTATTGACCCTCCCGAGGTGGGGCTCTATGTTGTTGGTGGTTATGGATAGGAGATGGTTGTGGCTACCTGATGGACTGTCCTCTTGACTCCAACCCTGTGGCACTATTGGGCTCATCGAAATGAGGATGCCTTTGTGCTCTAGGTACAAAATCCTCATATAAGGTCTAATAATAAGTCCTCTTAGTATTGATTCTATCATGCTCACTTTGATGTTGTTGCCTCTTCGTATCTCTCCTCTTATGCAGAGATATCACTCCAGGGATCTCTCTGAAGTAGGCTGGCTCATGGCCAGCTACACCTCGAGGATTTTGTCATCCTCACTGCTGCTCCATCTCTGGAACTCACGGCATCAGCATCACAGGCTAATCTCTCTCGTCGTCATCCCGGGCAATTAGCTATACCATGTCTCCTAAGAGGGAGGACCTTGTGGCACATGCTTAATGTTGATCTTGTGGCCGCGTGCTGCTACTGGTGATCTTGGCCATCATGTTTGTTTGAGGTACTTCATCCCTGCTCTCCATCACACTTTTTGTAGGTGCAACTTCTCATATGGGAATCCTCTATTCATTTTTTCCAATCCTATCAGCACCCAGCCACACACTCCTCTCTCCGGCCCTAAGAGTAGACCTCCATTTTGTTTCTGTAGAGGCATAGTCAATCTCAATGGCCTATGTCATGCCCACCATCCATCATACTCTCTAGTTGTCCCTAGATCAGGTGGAACCACTACCCATCCCCATCCAAATGGTGTCAGAGATCTAAATGCTGCAACCACTACTTTGGAATCAACACAAGGACCCCATGCAGTCTCCT
>VDFB02044189.1:0-21803 GCA_007258455.2 Sequoia sempervirens
GATGGTTCTTGAACCACCCCAAATTATTCAAACATATTTGAGGGTCAAAAATACAAGGAGCAATGTGGACCTCACTACTAGAAAACTCAAACATTTTGAATACGAGTAGTTGTCAACCTATTTAAAAGTATGTACATCAAAGAATTCTCTCCAAGTTCTATTTATATCTTTTATGTGTATACTATTCAACTAATTTCTTGAATTGTTATGAGCTATTTCAACACATTTAGTACAAATTGAATCATTTTTATAAGTATGTTTGTTTTTCTTCATGTGATTGAAACAACTTTCTAAACTTTCTAAGAGCTCAAGTTGATGGAAGAGACACATAGTATATATCATAATCTTTCTATCAAATCAATGAAATTAATAGCTGCTTCATTCTTCTCTATTTGAGCTGTCGGTAGGTGCTCTTGAGAATGGGATGACCATTACATAGATCTCAAGGAGGAAGTGCACACCAAAATTAGTATTCATGGCTTACTTTTGAAAGAAAAAGTCTCATATGTTCAAAAATGTTCACATCTCTAGAGATGGTGATCAAATAATTGGTATGCATAGTGAAGGCACGACTCAAAGACATGGTGTGCGGGTGCGTAGGAGCCATGTGGACCTGTACCATAGAAAAATGGCCCCTTGTCATTTTCATGGCCTTTTAGGTCTTGTTTCATGATGTTTTATCTATTTTTCACTGATTTTATATTGTAATGTGGCTTGAACATGCATATTTATGTACTAAAATTCAAATAATGACGTCTTGTGAAGGTACATTGTGAAGTGTTGTAAAACATTTCTATGCTTTTCTAGACTTTATTCATTACAACTCACCTAAAAATCACCTTTTCATCACTAATAAAGTCCTATTTTGAAGTGTTGTAAAGTCATGTAACAAGATTTTAGACTTTTATAAGCATAATTTCACTATTTACACCTTTCTTATGCTTTATTTGACCCATTTATGCCCTTATAAGCTTTAATTAAGTGTATTTTTGAATCTAAACCCAAAAAATAACATTAAACATGAATTAATTCTTGAAACCTATTTTCAGGTCTTACATGGGACCCATTCGTTATGGGTGGCGAATGAGTCACCCTTGGCTCCAAATTCAAAATATTTTAAATTTCCTTTCAGGTTTTTATTCTAAATAACTTGATGTCGGCCTATGGTGAGGTATCAATGGGTTACTGAGGCACAATATTGTATAAATAAGTTATTTTCACCTCATTTTACATCTCCTACAATCACACATCACATCCAAGAAATATTTTCATTCACTCAAGCATTCAGGCATCTTACAACATCAAATCAAGCATTCATCAAGCATTTTTGGAGCATCCATTGACACAACTTCAAATTATATTCAACAAAGGTTTGGTAAGCTGATAGCATTCACATGTTATTTGTTTATCATTCTCTTTCATTTCATTATTTCATTAAGGGCTTGATTACCAAATTAGGGTTTGACTAAGGCAAACCCCTATTTGCTAACCCTCAACCATTTTTCCCCTCTTGCATGCATGTTTTCAAACCTTTGTATGTAGATTTAACAATCATTTAGGTGTTGAAGAGTTTTCAACAAGTCAACAAGGTGTTTCAAGTCAAATCAACTACATTTCAAGCTTGGAGAAGGTATTTTCTTTGTTTCTTGAAGAATTGACTTTGGAAACCCAACAAGCAGACATCACCAGATCTGGTGTTGCAGAGTTGTCTCCTAATTTCTCAAAATCTTGGGAGAGGACTGATTCACCACCAATGGTGAATGAGTCACACCTTAAGATTGAAAATATAAGTTTTGTCAGATTTTGGATCCTAACACTCAGAAACTAATTCCTGATAGTTTTCATCAGAAGCAACACTAATTCACCACCCTAGGCGAATGAGTCCCACCGGTAAATTTTTGTAACCCCAAAAAACATTCAAATCATTCTACAATCTTCATCAGACCTCCAGGTACACACTGTTTCAGCTCATTTCTTTATATTCTTCATTTATTCATTCTTATTTCATTATTTGCATATCACATTATGTTTTCAAACATAGCATAAATCCTAGATTCTGCATTCATAATCAGTCATATGGATCATTAAATTGCACTTAGTTCATCTCATTTAGTCTTAGGAACATCATACATTACATAATTTGAATGAACCTAGTTAGTATTTTTGGCCTACCTCTCTCCTTTTAGGTGGAAAACCCTAGAAGAGTTAGGGAGTCTTGTATGTACCAAAAATCTATGGCTCATTTTGGTGAACCTGCATTTTGAACACTTTGCATTTCTGATTTCATTTGTATATTGCATTTTACATTACACTTGCATCAACATTCAATTAGGGTATTGTTTTGTTATTGCATGAATCTAGGGTTTCTCAAATTACATTAGTGAAACATTCATTTAGATTCCATTTTTGCATTGCATATAATTGAAAAAACTGAAACTCTATATTGCATCCTTCATTGCATTTTGAAAAGCATTAGAATCACATTGAAATTTCTAAAAATCACAAAAAAATCTCATACTAGGACTCATTCGCCACCCTAGGTGAATCAGTCCACTTGCATTGTTCATAATACATTTTTAGAAATTTTCTAGCATTTTTTTGCATTACTATTTTTTGTAGTTTCTTTCTATTTTTATTTCTAGAATCTTTGTTTTTAGTCATTTATTGCATCTTAGTTTACTTGCATCATGGCATTTTGTTTCAATAAGTTACATAATTCCTTAAAATCCTTGGTAGATAAGTCCAATTGTGCCTTTTGCTATGACCCTAATGATCTTAAGCTTCCTCATTCTCCTTCAACTCCTCATGATTTTCCTCCTCATCAATAAGACATCATTGGAGAATATGATGATAGCATGAAAAAGTTCTACAATGAACGCCTTGCTAACCTAGAAGCCAATGCAACCTTCTATCCATCCCTGAAGTCACAAGATCTTCCTATTGTTGCACCTCCTAATCACTTTGCATACTTACATCTTGAAATCAATGAAGGACCTAAAGTTCCTCCCTCAAGTGGACCTAGTTTCTCTACACAAAACTCAACCATTCTATGATCACAAAGTCACAATCACTCCCATAAACCTTGAAGAAACATATGGCAAAGGCATTACTATCCTAAGGAAACAGGGTTGTGACACAACACATGAACATGACATTCACCAACTTCTTGAACAAAAACCAATTGACAAAAACACAACAGGATTAGGATATCAAGATCCTTCTCATCTTGATAAACCTCCTTTTCAACCTAGGAGACTTCAGGATGATGGTACAATAATTTTTGATTCTCCTCCTAACTTAAACATTCTCCTTCCATGTGAACAACGTCCATTACTTGATTCTAATAATACCGATGCTATGTTCCCCATGGGTCCTCTTCTTCCTTCCATTCATGAAATAGGAGAATCCAACAAATTAAAATGACCTTACAAATGAGAGAAACTCAATTTTCTTACACACCCTCCACCCAAATGTGAAAGGAGACTTCAACTGCTTTTAAACAAAGGTCTTATACTTTTACCACCTATGAATATGTTGGTCATTCTTCCTAACTTAGATTCTAATATATATTTTGCAAATATCATCGCATTCTTGGACATTGAACCATAGAATGTCAGACATTGAAGGACATAGTGGATAAGGATCACTTCACTGATATCGATTGCTTTCCTCTTATCCAATAGAAACTAAATCTCTTTATCATGCCATAGTTGTAGAATTCCCTATTCTCACTATTGCATGACCCTTTCACATTGCTCACATTGGCTCATTCTCACCTCTATATTTTGTGTGGGGGAAAGAAGTTGTAGCCTTATTCTTGTAATGCATTTTCCTTTTTCTCTTAACAATGTTATTCCTTTTCCACTTAACTCCTTAAGATTGAGAAACCAATAACTTTGTTAATGGTTGACTTCCCTTTGCATTTCTTGCTCCTTTTTTCATTTTTCTTTCATGTGTGTATTGTGTTCCCTTGTATCATGTATTTGATGTTTTCTCTCTCATTGAACACTTCTTTTATTTGTATCTATATTTTTCTATATTTCGTACATTATCTTTTTCACTTTTGTTTTGTGTTTCCCTTTTGGGGATGACACAAAGCATTGAGATGACCTATGTCTCTTCCATGTTGACTCAAAAGGTCCTATCTTTTTCATTTTTTTTTTTTGTGTTTCCCTTTTGGGGATGACGCAAAGCATTGAGATACCCTATATCTCTTCCATGTTGACCCAATCGATCCCTTTTCCCTTTTGTCTTTTTCTTATGTTTTTACTTTTAGGGATGACACAAGGCATTGAGACCAAAATGTCTCCTTCATGTTGACCCAAAAAAAATTATTTTCTTGTCTTTTTCATTTTATTTTTTCTTGTTTTTTCCTTTTTGGGATGGTGCAAGGCATTGATACTGCAATGTCTCTTCCATGTTGACCCAAAACGGACTTTCATTTTCCTTTTGTTTTCACTCTCTTTGTGTCATTCTTCCAATTCTATGTGCTTTGGGGAATGATGGTAGTTCCAATATTTTTCATAAAAACATTATAACAAAAAACATATTGACCCCAAATCCATAGATCCCTTATGTGTTTGGTGTTTTCTTTCTAGGGGCCAACCTCCTTTTCTTTTGTCTTCGTTTTCATGTACATGATGCAGCCTTACTCAGAAACATATGACTTGGCATAGGGGATTTTCGAGTTGGCTCTCATGTCTTTTTTTCCTTTTGCATTTTTCCTTTTCTACTTTAAATTAATTGCTCACGAAACAATGTGTAGCAATTCCTTTAAATTGGGGGGCATACATTACCATATTTCATTTTAAATTTTTGGTTCTTAGTGTAGCCTTGTCATTTCATACAATGTGTTTATCACTTTGTGGATGATGTCCTACATAAGTTTGATTTATCTTAGCATATTACATTCCTCTTGGTGGCCTGATGCGATGCACTATATCCCCTAAGTTGTGAATATAATATCCTTTGATTGGTCCTATCTTGGATACATTATACACAATGTTCCCTAAGAGGTAGGCTTTGCATGAACTTAACAAGACTCCTTTGAACATCTTTTACATTTTTTCATTTTTCATTTTGCCACCATTCATAACACAACTTGCATTCCTGTGGTATCTTCCTTTTTGTTCATGAGTTCTAAGTATACGAAGCTTTGCTTGTTTCATGAAGCACGAACCAACATTTTCCTTTGTGGTGCCTTATTAAAGTTATCAAGAGGCATCACTTTGATATGGTTGAGTGGGAAGCCCACTTAGTGGTATGACTTTTCCCATAGCCACCTTTGTGTTTGTGAGTGCATATCAACTAGCATATGTATTTCACCTTTTGGGTCTTCTCACCTGGTGGACCACCATGTGTTCTATCACCCCAAAGTGAGTATACACTCTCTTTTTCAAACAACTAGCCTAGATCTAATCCACAACTAGTTAGACAGATGATTGAAGCTTCATTCGATTCTATCATTTCAACACTTGCGTGTTCCTTTGTTCTTATGTTTAGTTTTCTATGGGATCTTCATTCTTGGGGCTTGATCATCCCTCTTGATCGTTGTCATTCCATATTGCTAATGTAAGTGCATTTGAACCCTCCTCTTGGTGTGCATGGCTACTTTAGTGTGATTTTGAAGTAGATTCATCCTCTCACTAAAGTGGGGGCTAAATGTGCCATAGAAAGATGTCCACTTGTCATTTTCATGGCCTTTTAGGTCTTCACGATGTTTGATCTATTTTTCTCTAATTTTATATTGTAATGTGACTTGAACATGCATATTTATGTACTAAAATTTAAATAATGACGTCTTGTGAAGGTGTTGTAAAAAATTTCTACACTTTTCTAGACTTTATTCATTACAACTCACCTAAATCACCTTTTCATCACTAATCAAGTCCTCTTTTGAAGTGTTGTAAAGTCATGTAACAAGATTTCACACTTTTCTAGGCATAATTTCACTATTTACACCTTTCTTATGCTTTATTTGACCCATTTATGCCCTTATAAGCTTTAATTAAGTGTATTTTTGAATGTAAACCTGACAAATAACATTAAAAATGACTAATTCTTGACACCCATTTTTAGGTCCTAGGTGGGACCCATTTGCCTTGGGTGGCGAATGAGTCCCCCTTGGCTCCAAATTCAAAATATTTTAAATTTCCTTTCTGGTTTTTATTCTAAATCACTTGATGTTGGCCTGTGATGAGGTATCAATGGGTTACTAAGGCACACGATTGTATAAATAAGTTATTTTCACCTCATTTTACATCTCCTACAATCACACATCACATCCAATAAATCTTTTCATTCACTCAAGCATTTAGGCATCTTACAACATCAAATCAAGCATTCATCAAGCATTTTTGGAGCATCCATTGACACAACTTCATATTTTATTCAACAAGGGTTTGGTAAGTTGATAGCATTTACATGTTATATGTTTATCATTCTCTTTCATTTTATTATTTGATTAAGGGTTTGACCAAGGAAAACCCCTATTTTCTAACCCTCAACCATTTCTCCCCTCTTGCATGTATGTTTTCTAGACCTTTCTATGTATATTTAATAAGCACTTAGGTGTTGAAGAGTTGTCAAAAATTCAACAAGGTGTTTCAAGTCAAATCAACTACATTTAAAGCTTGGAGAAGGTATTTTGTCTATTTCCTATAGAATTGACTTTGACAACCCGACAAGCAGACATCCCTAGATCTGGTGTTGTAGAGTTGTCCCCTGATTTCTCAAAATTTTGGGAGAGGACTGATTTGCCACTAATGGTGAATGAGTCTCACCTTAAGACTCAAATCTAAGTTTTGTCAGATTTTGGATCCCAACACTTAGAAACTGGTTCCCGATAGTTTTCATTAGAAGCAGGACTAATTCGCCACCTTGGAAAAATGAGTCCCATTGGTGAATTTATGTAATTCTAGACAACATTCATAACATTCCAAAATCTTCATTAGACCTCCAGGTGCACACTGTTTCAACTCATTTCTTTCTGTTATGCATTTATTCATTCTTATTTCATTATTTGCATATCACATTGTGTTTTCAAACATAACATAAATCCTATATTTTCCATTCATAATCAGTCATATGGATCATTAAATTTCACTTATTTCATCTCATTTAGTCTTAATAACATCATACATTACATAATTTGAATGAACCTAGTTAGCATTTTTGGCCCACCTCTCTCCTTTTAGGTGAAAATCCCTAGAAGAGTTAGGGAATCTTGTAGGTACCGAAAATCTATGGTTCAGGACCTCAATACTAGCAAACTGAAACAATTAGAATATGATAAAATTAGTTTTCTACATGAAAGAATCCTATTCATGTTCTATACTTTGGGTCTTTTGCGCGTATATAACTCAAGTAGCTGCTTAAATTCTTCTGAGCTATTTCAACATATTTAGTACAATTTGAATCATTTTTGCAAGCATGTGTGTTTTTCTTTATGTGAATTCATCAATTGCAAAAGAGTACAAGTTGAGTTGATGTGGCCAAGCTTCTCAAAAAATTTCTCCACAATAATTGTGAAGGACTATATGTTTTGTAAGTTATGGAGTTGGATAAGCTATAGGCTACTTGGCCTAGAAATTCACCTAGTGATGGAAATATCCATTAACCACAACCTGACAGTGTCAGATTATTTACTGTGGATTACACATGAGCCATGTTTCCATTATAAAAATTTAGTAGTGTGGATTACACATGACCCATGTTTCCATTATAAAAAAAATAATCTTTTATATATTCAACTCTATTATTATAATTTATCCAATTTAAATTACACACGTTTCTAAAAAATTTATGGTCAATTATAATGCTACCCCACATTATGATTGTTGGGGAGTGAAGTCCAGTGGTTCCTGATTGTTCAAATCCCACTTTTCCCACTTTTTTTTCTCTCTCTTCATTTTATGGAGATTTCAAGGGAGCTTTTGATAAATGTATAAAACAATGTAAACTACTATTGTTTATGTATATGAGAGAAAATAGAGTTAATATAATTGAGAAATCTTTGTTTTCCCATGCATGTAGTCATTATGGTGAACCACGTAAATTTTTTGTTGTGTGTTTGTGTGTGTGTGTTATTCTATGTGTCCATAATTTCTCATCTTAAATTTTGTTTTGTTTTAATCTACTCACTTTTAAAATTAACAATTGGCATTAGAGTGCTATGATGTTTGATTTTTTGGGCACGAGATATTTGAATTTGAGTTGAAGCAATGTTGTCTGATGAAGTAAAGGTTGAAAGGTTCAATGGCCACAACTATCAATTATGGAAAATTCAAATGGAAGATTTTTTATATCAGAAAGATTTGTGTTGACCATTACATGGCAAAGCAAAGAAACCATCAAGTATGGTAGACAAAGATTGGGACAGTTTTGATAGAAAAGTGTTGGGAGCCATCCAATTGTGTTTATATCCAATAGTAGTGTTTAATATATCCAAAGGAACAATAGTTGTTGATTTGATGATTATGTCGGATAAGTTGTATGAAAAACCCTCAACATCGAACAAGGTATTTTTTGATGAAACGATTGTTTAACATGAAAATGGCTAAAGGTAGTTATGTTGCGAATCACTTGAATTTTTTTAATACTATTATTAGTCAATTATCTTCTATAAAAGTATTTTTTGATGATGAGATTTGGGATATTTTAATTTTGAGTTCTCTACCAGAAAGTTGGAATAGCTTGGTTATGGAAGTAAGTAACTCCGTTTCTAGCTCAAATACATTAAATTTTGTTGTTGCTATAATTCTAAGTGAGGAAATGCAAAGGAAGAGCACCGGTGAGACTCCAACATTGGGTAATATTTTGAGTGCATATTACAAGGGAAAATCAAAAGAAAGAGGGAAAAACCTGAGTGGTCATGAGAAATCACAAGGTCAAAAACCAAAGGGAGAGAGACTAGTTTCTAGTATTGAGGCAAGCAAGGCCACATCAAAAAGAATTATTGGTCTTTCAAGAAGGATAAATATTAGCCAAAAGAAGATGAAGAAAATGTTGTATGTGAGGGTTTTAGTGTTATTATTTTGACCTCAAAAGAAACAATAGAAAATTTTTGGGTGCTTGATTTGGGAGCATCATTTCATGCCACTCCATGCAAGGAGTACTTCAAAAATCTCCAAAGCAGTGACTTTGGTAAGGTTCTTCTTGGAAATAATGAATCTTGTGATGTTATTGGTAAATGGGATGTTTTGTTAAAGTTAACAAATGGAAATAGTTGGTTACTATGGGATGTTAGATGTATCCCTCAACTTAAACAAAATTTGGTTTTAGTTGGACAATTGGCTTCTCAAGGATGTAAAGTCACTTGTGAATCCAACAGGTGGAAAGTAACAAAAGGGTCCTTGGTAATTGGTCACATAGCAAAATAGGTACCTTGTATATAGTTGAAGGTAATGTTGAAGTGGAAGTTGTTCACTCCATGCCAACTCTTTCGTTGGGTGATATATGCTCTACAAGAAATTTTTTTTTGAATAGGTTAGATGTTGAAGTTGATTTAGTCGTTGAGGAATTTCTCAACATGTTGGAATCTGATTAGATATTTGAAATAGTGGCATCTAATGATGAAGGAAATGATACAAAAGAAAGAGAGTGGTGTTTTTAGAGTGCACTAGAGAGTTCTGTTGGGTCTTCAATTTCTTCAATGGAACCATTGATTGTTGATAATTATTTTTTTTTGAAGAAAAATTTGGGGAGATTGTAGGTAGAGATCTCACTGTTATTGAAACTAAACCCTCCTTGGTGATTAAGATTCTTTTCCTACCAAATGAGAACAATGGTTCTTGTATTATCCGTGGTTCATGGGTGTGGATAGGTTGGTTTTTGTATTGTGATGATCTTGCACTATGGTAAGAGAAGCAAATTCTAACAAAAATATCAAGTATTGTAGTTTTGTAGTTTTGATCCACAAGAGGAATCATGGGCAAGTGAGCTTGCATATTCAGTGGATTTGTGGTATGATCATATTTGCAATTTTGTAGAGTAGGTTATTGGCAAGCCAATTTATGTTTTACACAACTCATTATATAGATTTGTGGGACTTGAACACAGACAAGGGAACAATGGCGAAATTATTGAGATTAATTAAAATAATTATTTTTGGGAAAAACTAGAAATACTATTTTCTTTTTTAGACTATTTAAAGATGTTTCAGCATGGGTTTGAATATGGGCTCGATAAGTGCTTTCTAGTTGCAATGACAACAAGAAATAAGAGTGTTGATGATGAAATGGGAAGGGTTACTCAAATCGATGAATGCGATGTTGTAGTTGGGACCTTGGGTTGTGTGTTTGACATGTTGTGAAGGCACTCTTTTCATGCTAAATACTTCAATATGTTTATGCTGAATGAGGCTCATGAGACACTTTCCAGGGGTTTTTAAGATCCAGTTATGGATGTGAATGGTGTGGGAAATTTACCTTTTTTGGATGATGTTGATAACATGAGATTCTCATATTTTTTTAAAGTTATCAATACTAGAGGTTTTCTTATAGAACCTACAGATAAAGTTGAAAACTTAGAACTATTGGCTAGAAATGGTTCTTTGGGTTTGTTAGAAGAATCAATTACTAGAATTGTTGCTCTTGTTTTACTGGAAGAATCCAATAAAGTCTCATATGAGGTAAAAAAAATTATATTTATAGAGAATAGGAGGAGAACAAGGGTTTTTTTTCAAGTAAATATGTTGAGAAAACGGATCTCAGAGGTATTGGAAAGTCACCCAAGGATAATTCTATAGTAAAAATTTATGAATTAGGTAAGGCCAGTTTAATTGTTGAATCTAACTTGAAATGGAGAAGGTGTATTCATAGTGTCCTTGAACAAAATTTGGAGAAGCTCACAATGTGCAGAGTTTCTCTTGGCATCACGATGTGATAATGAGCATGGAAAAGTGGGGATTTCTCCAACCAAATGTTTTTGCAATAGTATCTTGGTAAATAATTTTAGAAAGTTTAGCAAAAATGATTACATTAAATGTAACTTTAATTTTAATTTTATAGTGCTCATAGAATTCGGATACACTATATAATTGATTTAACAATTTTTTGTTAATTTATTTAGTAGGAGTAAGAAGATTTGACAAAAAAGTTAACATGGATGTGATTTGCTAACAAGATTTATAAATCTAACTAATCATAATCATAATCATAATTATAACAATAACAATAATTGCAAACCTATTATAATTGTTAATCCATTATGATACACATATTCAAAATGAGATTTATAACTACATTATTAATTGATTATAACCAAATTTGCATACTTTGAATATACTTAGATTTGCACCACTTGAATAATAGTAACCTAATTTTGGAGGTTCCAATGGACTAATAAATCCACTCAACATTAAATAATTTATGATATTAACACTTAAAACTAGTGTAAATTAGTATAAATTTTGTATGTAATGGAATATATTCAAAATAGAATAATAATAATAATTGTTATTGTTACTATTATTGTTATTGATACGATTACTGTTATTTTTATTGTTATTGTTATTGTTTTTTAATAGTGGAAAAAACAAGTTTTGAATGGACCCAAAACCATTTACAACAAGTTTTGAATAGACTTGAAACCATCAAGTTTTAAGGGGACTCAAAACCCACACCAAGAAGAACAAGTTGCTCGAAAGATAGACTCAAAAGCACCCAGCAACATGATAAGGGAACAACAAGCCAACATCCAACCAAAAGCTAGCAGCCTACCCAGAAAAGAACCAAGATTTACATAAATCTTGAACTCATTGCTTTTGACGGGACCAACAACCCACTACAGCCCATTGGTTTTGACGGGACCAATAACCCACTAAATTTTAGAGCCTGACAAAACACCCTTTCCACCTCTATAGGAAAGGTCACCACAGGTGCACAAGGCATCACTAGTAAAATCCAATTGCTCTCTCCACCTCTATAGGAGAGAAAACCAAGCTCAACCATACCGTTGTGATTGCAACGCTCCTTATCCTTGAGAGTGAACACCACAAAGATCAGCTTACTTTTCAAGATCTCCACCTCTATAGAAGATAAAGAAAAGAAGACATCATGTAGGCCAGTAACAACTCCCTTGCAACCACATAATAGGGCCTCAACAGCCCCCCAACAATACTTCTAGGCATAACCAGACACATCTTGCTCCACCTCTATAGGAGGAAGGTCACAGCCAGCCACATCCATCTCCCCTTAAATAGAAGATAGGACCACCTCCATAGGAAAGGCCAGAGTAAACCAAAGATGCACAAAATGAAGCACAAAAAGCAACGCCATGGAACCACAAAGGCAAAGGATGAAAAATCCCTCACCGCAATGAAAACCAAAGGTTAGAAGGAGTAACCATAGGATATCAGACCCCAAAGATTGGAAAATCACAAACCAATGAGATTCCAAAGGCATTCCAAACAAAATATTCTCTCCCAGAAAGGGCCACCGATTAGAGAATGCGCGAAAGCAATGAACACCCCAAAAGAAGTGGGAAGAAGAAAGGGCCAACAAAAAAAGTCCCCAAACCATCCTACTACTCTGAGTAGAACTAGAAATGAGCCCCTTCTTCAACCCAGAAACTCCAAAGAAGCCCCAACAACCCCACACTCCCTACCAAAAGGAAATCGTCCAGGCCAAACCAGAGAACCCCCAAACAGATAATGCATAGAAGCAACACACACCCCAAAAGAAATGAGAAGAAGAAAGGGCCAACAAATAAAACCCCCAAGCCATCCTACTACACTGAGTAGAACCAGAGATAAGCCCCTTCTTCAACCCAGAAACTTCCAGGGAGCCCATGCAACCCCACACACTTTGAAGAGAGCAGCAAAGCCACCCAACATCAAAAACCACAAAGGGAAACAAACTTTCCCACCAACAACAGCATAACCCCAACCTAGGGAATCAATCGAGTCCCCACCCATAGCTCCACTATAGAGCACCAATACGAGAGACATAGGGAAAGCATCCCAAAGAGAAAAAGCTAGAGAACCATCTCTAACTGCCGAATGCAAAGAAGAGTTGTCTCTAGAGCCAACCCAGACAACTAGCCAAGGAGACCAAGCATGAACGAGGTCCCCCTCACCTTCAAAGACACCAACAACCTCGTTCGCAAAGAAAAATCTTCTCTTGTTCGCCTGTGTTGACGCCAATTCCAACACCCAAGAATGCCTCTGTCCCGGGCTACCCGCACAAAGATTCAACTTCACTAGATGCAAAGCCCAATAAAACAACTGAAAAAAATTGCCATTTGAGTTAGGGTCATCACCGTCTACCTCTGCACCTTCAAAAAATTTCAAAAGTGATCCTCGTCGCTTCTTCCCGCCCATGTCGTTCACCATCCTAATAATAATATTGTGTTGTTATTATTATTGCTATTGTTTTTATTGTTAGTATTATTTTTTATTGTTATTGTTATTGTTAACAACAACATCAAAAGAGGAACATATCAAGAAATAAAACAAAATCCACTTATCATAAATTTCTACAATAGAGATAATCATTCATGTAGTCAAACATATATAAAATGAAAGATCAAATAGATTGTAAGTAAAATGAAGACATTCTAAAAGAATAAATATTGGTGGCTAGCAATAATAAATTATCTTCCCTACTCAAAAATACATATTTGTAAGTAAAACATATAACCTACTTCAGAGCCAAAGTAAAAAAAATGATTAAGAGTTTTTTTTGACAATTAGGGCTTCCTTTTGAAATCACTTCCTTTGTGATCTCCTTTAAATTTATTTATATTTTTTATAATTTTATCAATTCCATCATATTTATGGGTCTATTTTTTTAGGATATAATATCTATATATATATATAAAACCAAGAATGACTTTGTTCCTTACTACCCACCCTTTCAAGGAAACACTATTAATTTTGTCACACATAAGTTATGATCATTATGAAATACAAATATTATTTGTATTTTTATGTGTAATTTATTCAATTTTATCCATGCGGAACACGTTCCTCTCATCACGTTTGAAACAAGCTACGCCATTGGATGTTAGCAATGTGGTGTTGGAAGTGGGCGTTAATTCTTATACTGTTGATCGAACCAGGCTGGGTGGAGATGAGCTTACGATTTTGCTCAAGGCTACTGTAGGCCACATCTTATTTGGTAATGTCTGAGCGTAGGAATTTGTTGGCTTGTTTTACATTCTGGTGCCTGCTTTCCAACTCTCCGAGGCGGCTTAAGAAACGAGATTTGATGGCTTCTT
Source organism: Sequoia sempervirens (assembly GCA_007258455.2). NCBI lineage: Eukaryota > Viridiplantae > Streptophyta > Pinopsida > Cupressales > Cupressaceae > Sequoia > Sequoia sempervirens. The sequence goes on from VDFB02044189.1 coordinate 14,221, forward strand.
GGTATCTAATAATTATGAAGGACAATATATGTTTTGTGAATTAAGGATATGGATAAGCAACAGGCTACCTGGCCTGGAAATTCACCGACTGATGTAAACAGCTCTTATCCACAACCCGACAGTGTAAGACTATTGATTGTACTGTGATCACACATGAGCCATGTTTCCATTATAGAAAGTTAATCTTTTATATATTCAACATTATTAATATAATTTATACAATATAAATTACACACGCCTACAAAAAGTTTATGGTGAATTATAACGTTACCCCACATATGCAGATATGCAACCTGGATCTCCTCTCAGACGGCATAGGCCTATTTCCTGGGTGGTACTGTAATCACGTGGAGGTCACCTCCTTGAAAACCGAATTTCCTTAGGGTGCGGCTAGCCCTAAAGTAAAAAGCAAGAATATTGTGTTGGGACAGAAAAAAATTATGGCAGCAATCTGCTCTAGGTCCAGCAGAACTCAAGTTGCCAATTGGGGTTTGGAGGCACCCGAAGATGGAGGGGACTTCCATTACTATCCATTCTTTTTAGTTTCAACCACGAGAGGTATAGGTTTTGGGGTTATCTAAATCCCCAATCCTCCCAAATTTTTTTTCGAGACTTCTCCTTCTAGACGACCAGAGTAAGCCTCTGCATGGAACATTGGCCGCCTCCTTGCTTTTGTGCTAGTTATTCGATGGGAAGTACTCAATTTAACTAAGTGCTGAATATAGATTCATCTTCTCTTTTCTTTTATTTCAAATTTCAGTTTTGCTCTATTTTCATCCGTTGTTGGCTAGAGAAGGTGTTGGCTTATATATTCTACCACTACGGTGAAGAACTTTATTATTATTATTTTGGTGTTTATGGTGTTGTATTTTTTTTTTAATCATATCTATTGTTTATATGCATTAGTGAGGGGTTGTACACACTATTTCATGGTTTATTATTATTTTATTTCTTTTTTTTGTTTTTTTTTTATCTATTGAAGAAAAATTCTTTGAGTTTTAGAGTTAGAGTGAAATGTGTATACACCCCTTATCAAAGGCAAGGAGAAATAAGAGCTATATGAAACCCTTAGGTATCTCTCTCTATATTTTTTATCTTGTATTTTGATTCACTAAAATTTTATCACCCGCATCTATTATGGATGCAATGTATTTATTTTGTATAAATATCTTTATCTAGGCTTTCATTCATCTTCATATTTGCTAATACCTTTTTGTAGTACTGGTAGCACAATATATTAGCTCAAAAACAAACATGATGCATGATGACTTTCACATGATGCTTGATACTTGAATAATGCTCCAAAACACTTGATAATCAACTCCTGACGATTCTTGAATGCTCTTGTAAACTCTTGAATGCGCCTATTTGCTAGAATGCATAAATACTTGAAAGTTTAAGAGAAAATATGTTAAAAGACCTTGCATTTATACTTGTTTATGCCAAATTTTCCAAAATTACAACACTACAAGCCAACAACATATCTAGGAGAATAAAATCCTACCAAGAATTTGAATTTAATTTAGGTATAAACTAAGTGGGACGCATACGCCAAAAGTGGCATATGAGTCCCATTAGGCTAAGCTTGGGACACATTTTTCAAGAAATGCTTAGATTCGTATGAAATCCATATTGGGGCCCCGAAACTTAGGTGGGACCCATACGCCCAAGGTGGTGTATGAGTCCTAGATAACTAAGTATAGGTCATACAATCCTTAAACACTTGAATTATGATCGGATGTTGGTTTATGTCGAGATTATCCTCAGAAAGATGCATTAATTAAGGTTTTTAGATGCAAAATAAGGCCAAATAAAGGCATAAAGAAGCTTAATTAATAATGAAAACCCTAGATTAGTGTGAAAGTGTTAGGATACACTTTACAACACTTGAAATAAGGAACAACTAAGCCCATTTAGTCCACAAGGGCCCAAACAAGTGTGAAAATGTAGAGGGATATTTTTTTTTAGACTACAGCTCTAAAGTTGATTTATGACCAAAACTTAAAATTGATTTTGAATAACAATAATCAAATGAGATGAAATTATATTATTCTCAACTTATTATATAACATTTATTAAATTAATTATAATTTAGTGAATTGATGAATTTCATTTGTGGCAACATATAAAATATTTATTTTAGAGGTTTTGACCATCCCAACTATGAAAATCTCTTGAAAGAGAGTTATAGATGAGGTCAACTAATGGTAAGTATAATGGAATACCAATACTCTTTTAAGGAAAGGAACATTTTGAAAGGAAATTAATATAATCAGAATGGAAACACTAGTGTACTTAGTGCATGGACAAAAAAAAATAGTTTTTATTGATGAAACGTTGGAATAGAAATTGATTAAATTCTTTAAAAATTGACTTGGTTTTCTCCAATATACAATTCAAGTACTAGGGGAAGAATTCATGAAAATTGATTAACATTATAGGATAAATATAGACATTGTATTTATTTTTTATTTTCATGGACCATGGTAATACTTTGAGATCTTGATTAGGCTAAGGAACCAATAAAGAAAATGATAGAAGTGTTGATGAAGAGCTAGTTCCTAGGAGGTCTGAATGTAGTATATGGTGTTTTAAATGATCCATCAATACATATCATCAAAATGAAATTAACTTAAAAGAAGGAGAGAAGGTAATAAAAGGCATCTAAAGGAAAAAAATTCTTGAAGCAAGCTTGAGATTCATAACAATTGATGTTATTGCTTGGATTAGTGCACTCATTCCTAATAGCTCTAAATATGATATATTATTTTTTATTTTCATGGACCATGGTAATACTTTGAGATCTTGATTAGGCTAAGGAACCAATAAAGAAAATGATAGAAGTGTTGATGAAGAGCTAGTTCCTAGGAGGTCTGAATGTAGTATATGGTGTTTTAAATGATCCATCAATACATATCATCAAAATGAAATTAACTTAAAAGGAGAGAAGGTAATAAAAGGAATCTAAAGGAAAAAAATTCTTGAAGCAAGCTTGAGATTCATAACAATTGATGTTATTGCTTGGATTAGTGCACTCATTCCTAATAGCTCTAAATATGATATATAATTCAAACATACTAATGGTAATTATACAAATCATAGTGATAATTATAAAATAGATAAAAGTCATAGAAATATAAGATAGTAGCCAAAAAAAATTCATTTGTAATGAATTTTTTGTCAATAACATATTTATTAATAAAAGTAAAATCTTTAATTTTTTCATATGATATAAGAGAGAAAAATCTCCAAGACTATAGTTTATTGGTCTATACACACACAAATAAAATACTAATATTTACATTAATTTTTTTCAAAATAAATTTCTATATTATTATTATATTTTATATCAACTAAATTAAAGTGAAAACCGTGAATTTAAACCATCTTCAATCTTAATAAGTTATAAATTTTATATTTTTTAATAGAATTTTAATAAGCAATAATCTATATTATTTTTAATATTTAAAAAAAAAAAGCATTAAATTTGTTGTATACACTAAATTTTAATAGTATAAATAATGAAGTATATATCTTTTACAAAATATATTTCACATTATAAAAATGTAATCTTTATAATTTATAATAGATAATTACACAATAACAAGAATTGTAAGAGTACGTGTTTAGATACATTATGATACAAAGATGGTGTATGGTCACTTTTAATGTTTATTAGAGGAAATATGTAACACTTTTGAAATTTCCATCCTCTCACAATGTTACAATGATATGTCTACAATTAATTTATTTTCTTATATTAAAATATGATAGGTCTACAATTAATTTTTTTCCTACATTCATTTCAATAAATTTGATAATGACATGGAGATTTGTGTATAAGAAATTATGTTCACCCACACATTTGTGAAAGAAATTAATTAAGTGTAATTAGAGATATTATTTCATTTATTATTAGCATTCAATTTTTTTTTCTAGAGCATATAGGAAACATGCATGTTTAGGTATATTGTTTTTGTATATTCACTCAAATTTGTAAAATTGATTCATCCAAAACTTGACCCTAACAATTTGCAATATTTGCAAATGGTCTTCATAAACATCATAATCCTTACATAAATATAAGATATCAAATCATGTCATGTCTCGAGGTTTTCTTTTGATAGATTAAATTCAAATAATTAGAATAATGTCATGTCCCCTTCTTAGTGACATCTCTCAGACGACAGGATTGGCCTATCATACGACCCTCGTAGGCCAATGGACTGGATAGGGGGTCACTTCGGAGCTTGGCTCAGCTTCAGTCAGCAGGGATTGATCAGTTGTCTTTTGTTCTGGCTCAATCGGAGACTATTTGCAGAATTGCTATTTTTAGCAGTTCCTGGCAGGCAGTGTGGGACCACTGCTATTTTTAGCAGTTTGGCTGTGGCGACATCAGGATTCACTTCAGAGTCTGTCAGCATCAGACGGATCAGTAATCGGGTTAGAAATAAGGGAGATATTAATATTTGATCGTACTGATTAAATATTAATTAATTAACGTTTATAATATAAAGTTATAATTTAATATTATAACTTAAGTGAATTCCTTGAGGGGTGCGCCATCATGGAAAAGGGGGCCAGTTTGATATTTTATTAATATTAAAATATTCAGTGGTGAACTATGGAGAATGGAAAATATTAAAATATGAATATTTCATTAAAACCCTATTTCCAAGGGAATCGCACTTTTCAGTGTATTTGAGGTTTTTGCATTGGGATTTGGGGATTATGTGATTATTGAGTTTGATATTGATCAATTTTTGGTCTGAGCCTGAGACTTAGGGTTTCACGTTCGATTCCTTGGAGAACGAGCCATCTTCAGCGGAAAGCAATTCAGAGAGTGTGCAATATCACTTGATTTATTGCAAACAGAGGTTTTCTTATCCAGAGAAAACTACAGAGCTTCAGATATTGTATTTGTCAGAGATTCTTCAGAGGTTTTCATCCAGATACCATTTGTTCATCAAGGCGCCCATCTCAGAGATCCAAACTTTGCTTATTGGAGAAGTCTGTACCATATTCAATGCTAATCTGACAGGCCGTACATTTCTGTCAGGCCGTACCAGCAATAAAGGACGTGTTCTTTGTCTAACTCATACGCCTATCCTTAGTTCTCATTCATTCACCATCTGGAGGCGCTGGGAGTTGCTGGAGATATTGGGGATCAACAGACTGGAGAAAGACCAAGCATTTATGATAGCCGTACAATTCTGTACCTTTCAGCTGTGACAGCCATCACCAGGTTTTCTCAATAAAATTCATTCTTTTACCTTGCATGTTTCAAAATTGCATTGTACTGTTTCTAGTTGAAGAAATAAAAGAGGCGCATTCATCTTAGCTTGTATTTGCTACCTTATTGAGGATCTAGTATTTTATTAAGAATTTATTTTAAATTTCTGTCAAAGCCGTACTGTCATTAAATGCATTGAAAACACAAAAAAATTGCAAAAACCCAAAAACGTCAGAAAACATTGAAAATCTATCAGAAGCAGTGTCAGGGGGAAACAGGGGTTTCTACAGTGGTATCAGAGCTTGATTCTGCCATCCTAGGGTTTGGCCATCACATGCAACCAGAGGAAATTGATACATACAGGTACTACACTCGCAGACGTGCCTTGCTTGAAAGGCAACGCAGTTTGAGCAGGCAGCCGGAAATCATGGCTGATAGGAATGATAGGGCTGAGAGAACAGATATGCCCTGGATGAGATGTCCCTCGAATAACGTGAGATCGTGATGATCCCCGAAGCCCTGAATTTCACCGAGATCTTCGTAAGCGTGACAACGCCGCATCCGGATGATGTATTACAGCCAGGCAATGTGCAATCGCAGATTAGGGACTTTGAGGAGACCGTCACCACATCGTGACGATGACAGGAGTGATGCTAGGTCACGGAGAGCACCTAGGACAGTGTCACGGACAGCTGATAGGCCTACAAGGCCTACGTTCACGAGACAGGGGCCCGATGAGGCTATGCCAGAGGAGGATCGGGATGATTTGTTTGCTGATAACCTTATGGCAGCAAACGAGGAGTGGGAGTTGATACCTCCTGCAGTCAGAGAACGGATCACTTTTGACCGTTTTATCACACAGAGGCGTGAACACAATAGGGCTCGTCAGGATTGGAGACCTCGACAGCAGAATAATGACCTCAAACATGCAACTAACAGGTTGAATCTGGTAATGTTTGATGGCAGTGGGAAGATGACAGCCCAAGCTTGGATTAGCAAGCTTGATACATTCCTTGCCTTGCGTCCGATGGCTGAGAGAGACGCTATCCGTTACGCTACACTGCACCTCGAGGGAGTAGCTTATGACTGGTGGCATCACGGTATGGTGACGCTACATCATGATAGGATCACTTCATATCAGGAGTTCGTAGACAGGTTGGTTGAGAGATTTGATAGGAAGGATCCAGAAACTTACTTCAGAGATTTGGCACAGTTGAGGCAGAGTGGCAATCTCGAGACATACATCAGCGACTTTCAGAGACTATCCGTCATGGTTCCGAGCATATCTGAGAGGCGGTTGGTAGTTCTCTTTATGGAGGGTTTGACAGAACCACTTAAAGGCTGGATAAAAGCCTTTGACCCTCCATCACTACAGGAGGCGATGAGGAAGGCACGTAACATGGAGTTCGCAGCCCCGGCAAATAAATTTAACTCCAGAGGTTCTTCATCGTTCCGAGATAACAAGGGCTTTAATAAAAACAATGATAAATCTGATTATAACAAAAACAGATCAGATTATAGAAACGATTCGAAAGGTAAATCAGCCTTCCCACCCTTGGATCGTGAGGCCCTGAATGACCTTCGCAGGAAAAAGTTATGCTTTTACTGCAAGGGACCGTATGATGCCAATCACGATTGCCCTCTAAGACCTAAGGGCAAGGCGAATCGTGTTATGTGGGCATACTATGAAGACTCAGAATCAGAAAATTCAGAGCAGCCTGAGCATTCAGATGATTCAGAGTCAGAGACTCCAGAGCATAGAGCAGAGGTAGAACCCGAGCTTCAGATACAGGAGGGTAGATTGTCTAGCATCCAGCAGGAGGGTTCTTTCCGGCTCCGTGGTGTATTAGCAGGTCAGAGGGTCATTACCCTATTGGATACAGGAGCTACACATAATTTTATTGATGCTAGGTTCGTTGAGAAACGAGGGCTTATTACAGAGGAGTTTGAGGGCATCAAAGTCAAAGTGGCGGATGGGTACACTTTGAGATGCGAACGCATGATTAGAGATCTTCCATTACGCTTGAACAACTATGAGTTCAAGGCAGATTATTATGTTGTCAATATGGGAGACATTGATTTAGTATTGGGAATGAAGTGGTTACACTCTTTGGAGGAGGTCACACTTCGTCTCAAGGATATGGAGATACGTTTTGAGGTCGACGGGAAGACTCACATTCTTAAGGCAATACGGGACAGCGACCTTAAAACAATTTCCTTTCGCCGAATGGAGCGGCTCATGCGTCATGACATGGTAGAGTGGGCCGCCGAGTGTCATTTAGCACCTTTACAGGAGGGACAGCAAAAGACAGAGTATCATCCGGACATTCAAAAGATCAGAATCAAGCAT
>VDFB02044190.1:0-85087 GCA_007258455.2 Sequoia sempervirens
CGACCAATGACATTTATGAGGCTAGAGAAGTAGTTGAAGAACATGGCGATTAGGGTTTGACATGGCGCTAATGTGGCTCTGAGCTGGATGGCGTTTCTGGAGCTGTTTAAAAGGAACTTCTGAATCATTTGTAAGGGTCTGGGGCTAGAAGTTAGAACAAAAATCTGAAGAGAAGAGCACTAAGTCACAGAGTTAGGTTTTTACTAGATTTTGAGGTTTAGGGTTACAGTCTATAAATTGTGAGGTCTTGGACACATGTATGAATCTAAATGTATAGATTGAGATCTTTAAGTCTCTCCTTTGTATTGTGCATATGGATTGTTAATGAAAGTTGATCAAGGATCACTTATTTAATCATTTTAATGTAACGTTTTACTGTTTGTTCTGGTTGTTGCTCTTATTCAAGGAATAAGTTAAATGCTTTAATCATATCAAAGATTCATATGTATGATAGGAGGATTTGATAAGTAGTCTTATAGATCTGATAACTAGTTGTGAGACTAATAAGGTTAATCTTGCAAAGACTTTAATGTCCAGAGTAATGGTTCCTTCTATTTGCGGATTATTGTGACTCCTAGCCCAATGGATATGGCACTGATCTGATATATGCTATTTGTCTTTAGGGTTCTAGTATTCTTGCTCAAGATCAATCATTTTATTTAATCAATCTTGTTTGATGTCTTGCCCTACCTCTTGGTTGCTGCAAGTATTGTGTTACTGGGAATCTAGCCATATTTGAGGTTCTCAATACTTGGCATCAAGAGTCATCTACTATAAAAAGCAATGTCTAGTCTTATTTGAGGCATTGTGTGGGTATACCCGCACTGGTTCTACAGAGCCTAAAGTGCAGAAGATCTCAGTCTTTGACTGAATCTTGTCAGTTGGTCCAGGTCCTCCAAGCTGCCCTTGACTGGAGATGGCTACTCCATAGGTAGAATAGGAGACCAACCTGGTTGCTCATTAAAAACAACTAACAAGATGGTGACTCCACTGGGGATTGACTAGAATCTTGCCTTATCAAAGAGTCATATCAATTGCCATGTTGGTTAGGTTCAAAGTTTGAAGAATCTCAGGCTTGGAGAAAAGCTTTGTTGCAGTGAACCTGAAAGCTACAAGATCTATGGTGCTCTGTCAGATGGAACCCAGAGAAAGATTTACATGTAAGTGAGCTTCATATCATTTGAAGTTCTGTCCTCTGCAAAGAGGTGGCGACTCTGTCAAGGTAAACCCATTGAAGATTCAAAGAATAGTTCCATGACTACAATGTTTCCAGGTATTCTTCATGCTTTTTGAAAAAAAAAACTTTATTCCCCTTTATTTGGTGAGATCAAGCACTAGCATCAAGGGAAGTTTGAATATTGCAACTGGATAGTTGTAGAGGGATAGGTTTCATTTGCAAAATGCATTGTTGTCCTGTTTCTCCCTCTACAAGCTTTGATACCATGCTTAAGGCACAGTCTTGTCCTCATAAGAGAGAGTATGATAAGGAAAGATACAACCCTTTGGATTTTGATAAAATCTAGGGTTACCCACATGTTGCCCCTAGGGGAATCAATAAATATTTACCCAAGTTTAAAGGTGGTGTTGAGGAATCAGCATCAAGACATATTCAACTTTTTATTGATTTCATTGGACACTATTAGGTTGAAAAAAAGGATGTGGTCATGAAGCTATTTGTCAGATCTTTAGAAGGTGTGGCTGATGATTGGTTCACTTGCTTACTAGTGCACTCCATTGTTTCATGGTATCGGCTCAGAACTTTGTTCCTTGATACCTTTGGTGATGTATCTAGTCCTGGTAGAGGTCAAGAGGAGGAAGAAGTGGTTGAGAGGGTAGGACAGAGCACTGACCTACTAAGTTGTAAACAAATATCTGATTTGCTAACCACAAAATATCAAAGATGTGCACACAAAAACTCTAGGTTGTTGTGGGCAACTCATATCGGTCTTGATGATGAGGACCTGCAGGATGCAAGGTATGATGCAAGTGATTTTGATGCCCCTTCTAATGGTGATCTTGCAGATCATGATGACACTGATTTCAATTTGAAATCAGATTGTGCTTCTGAACTAGAGTTGCTCAATGGTGAGCAAGATTGGGATGATGATGACAGTTGGACAGCCCATGAAGATGAGTTAGAATCCTTTGGTGACTCTCATTGCTAGCATGATGAAGAACAGAGCCAAGTGAAAAGAGGAAGTGGGAGTAGTAGTTTAATCCATCATTGCATTAATGATGTGCCTCCTCCTACTGAAAATGATACAAAGCAGTTGCAAGATGTGTTGAATGGTGAGTGTATCCCTTTGTATACACTTGATGAAGTTTTCACAGAATGTGACAATATGTAGAGCACTGGAGCTAGTTATTTTCAGCTTCAGGGTAATGTAAATAGTGAATATGATAGCTTGTTGTCACATAACAGTCAGTATTTTGGAAGTATGCCTGACTTTCAAATGCATAAGGATCATGTACATGTTTATAATGATGAATATGATAGCCTGTTGAGAGGTACTAACATATTTTGTCAGGTAGCTAATTGTGATCAGACTATGTTTTTATGCAGTCCTGATCAGTATTCACATGTATTGCCACAAGATACAAAATCAAAGAATCAAGAGTGTGGCAATAATAAAGTTTATTGGATCTGGTTGCCAGTTGAAGATAAAACTAAACAAAGAGCAAGTTTTCACTTGCACAGAGGCAACCTGACACTTATGTTTGCAGAGGTACATTCATTCATACTGCTGTAGATTGGTAGAGGCAAGCACAAGTTAGGGAATGTCAGCTCATTTAGCAGAATTGTGTTTGACAAAGGTAAAAGCTTGCTCTCATTTTTCATTTGGTGGCCTAGTGTCATCAGATGAAACAAAGGAATCAACAATGTGACTCTTGAATTTCCTGTTCATGGACAATTCTTGAAATGGTGCTTCATCTGAAGCATTTCTTTTTCCATGAACATTAGGTTAGGTTTTTGCTTTTCTGGTCAGTTTTGTTTTGCTGTGTCTGCTAACCTTATCCAGTTAGCTCCTCGTTGTTTTTGGTTTTTTTTGTTCAGGTATGCTCTCCCAGTGATTTGAATTCTTGCTATGCCCACCAGGGGCATACATCCCCCAACTGGAGCCTATGTTAGTGCCATTTCTGGTTTTCTCATTGTCTAGTTGTGTACTTTGGTTTTTCATGACTAAACTTTAGCTATGGGGTGTCTATCATTTTAGCACGTGGCTTAAATGGGCTCCCACAAGGGTTGAGCCCAGCGTGCTAGTTTTGATCTACAAGGGGCGGCCTGTGTTAGGGTTTCCTGGTTTTTCTCTTTTCCTTTTTTTGGGTTTTTATTCTGGTTCCCGTTTCTCTTTTGCTTGCTTTGGTTTTCCTTTCGGAATCGGGGGCAGAACGGATGCTTGAAGGGAACTAGAACTTCTCCAATTCTGAGGTTCTAATTCATATTCACGCATCCATCCCGGTCTCGATTCCGTGTGTTTGGTGTTCCTTTTTCTTTCTGCCTTGCGGTGGTCGCTGGTTCTTTTCCTCTATCTCTTAGCTTGTTTTTTGTTTTGTTTTCTTTGGTGGGGGCGAGATCGGGATGGGAATCATTTTTGGAACCTTCTTCATGTTTTCTGTCTCGAGGTTTTGTACTACTCCGGCCCCGCGGCTTCTTTTTCTCGTGCTGGTTTTGGCTCCACCTCCGCGGTCTTTTCTTTGGTGAGGGCAGAATAGTTTTCGGCCCCGGTCCCTTTTGTTCCTCTTGTTCCCCATCTCTTCCCTGGTCCCGGCTCTGGCCCTATTTGGTTCCCGTCCCATTTTCCTTTTTGTTTCATTGACCTATCCACCCAGTTTATTCTAACTTAAGTGGTTCCCCTGAGCCCCATTTTCCATTCGTTACCGACCCATAGCTACTGTTTTTACCAGCCCCGCTTCTTCTTCGCTGTGACTTTCAGCTTTTGGTGTAACCTCTCGGCGACTCTTATCTATCCCCCAAGGTTCTCTTTCTTTTCGTCCTGGGTTGGTTGTGTCAGGGAGATGTCTCCCCGACTCCTTTGTCTCTCACCGATGGGCTTTCCTTTCGGCGTGACGGTTCCCATTCGGGGTGAGGTCCTCCCGACTCCCCTTGGTTTCCCCGAGTTCCTTTTTGTTGCCCTTTGTTATGCCTTCGGCATGACTCTTTCGGTTCGGGCTGACATCTTGGTGACTCTGTGTTCTCTCCCCGAAGTCTCCGTCGGCCTATGTTCTTTGTGTTGAGGAGATGTCTCCCCGACCCCCGCTTGTCTTCCCAACTGTGGTGGCCCCCTTTGCTCTTCGGTGTGACTTCCCTTCGGCAGGACTTGAAACTCTCGATATATCTCTTGGTGAATCTGTTATGTCTTTCCGACGGTGTCTTGTGGTTTGCTTTCGGCGTGGGTGGCACCTTTCGTTGATATGTCTCGGCGATGTCATCTTGCTATGCTGACCGGTGATGGAAGACTTGATGCTTCGGGGAGACTTGTGTTTTGGTGTATGTCATAGCGATGGGGTCGTGTCTTGCCGACGATGATTCAATGTGTGGCTTTTGGTGAAGGTCTTATCTTCTCTCGGCGAACAAGTTTCTAAGGGTCTTCTCGGTATAACAGTGAAGTGTCTACATGACTTCTCACCGACAATTGTGTGCTACAGCGACATACATTTGGCAGGTGATTTCATTGGTGAAGGAAGTTATAGGACACAGCGACTTAAGTGGTGTATAAAGATCTCTTCGGTATGAGCTTGGGTCTTCAGCGAGTGAACTTCGGTCTCGCCGATGGAACATAAAGTGGTCTTTGTCAGCATGAGTTTTGAATCGTCTTGGCGACACTGCATGAAGGAAATATCTTTCGGTAACACACTGTGACTTCGCTGTGATGTCTGGCTGACTTGGCCATCTCTCCCTAACTCTATGGTGTTTTCAGTGTCACATGTGGATTTTGTTGTATGGTCTCGCCGACATTGTGATCTCCTACCGACTTTGACGGGTGTTTGGTGCAGCATGTTTCCTTCGGCCAGACGTTTCCCCAAGTTCCTTTTGTCTGGCCGATATGCTCTGCTCTTCGTTGTAGCTGTTTCTCTTCACCTTGAGGTCTTCCCAACACTGCTATCTCTTGCCGATATGAGCCTCTCCACGCGGTGTGTTAAAGCCCGAGCTACTAATGGAACATCAATGCGCACATGCAGATGATGAACGGTGATGTTTTAATTTGAGCGATAAAGGTGCCCGATGTTTGTCTGAAGACCAGTATGCAGTGCGATCTAGTGGAGGACTTGTCTCAGTGGTCTGATGAAGATTTAAAGGCGACCGCCTGATCTTTGATGATCAACGGTCGAGTTTCATACTAGACCACTGTTAGGGTTTCTGTGTTCTCGCCAGAAGCCTGGTGCATTCATGGCGATAGAGAGTTGGTCGCTGGCTCCATCGAACCAGCATTCATGGCGACGTGGCTCTGGTACAAGGACAACATGGCTCGAGTATGGATGCGTGGATTTGGTGGCGGATTTGACATTGATTGCCTGGCTTCTTTCGTGTGGGAGTGTCTTTCCTGCAGCAACCCGACCAATGACATTTATGAGGCCAGAGAAGTAGTTGAAGAACATGGCGATTAGGGTTTGACATGGCGCTGATGTGGCTCTGAGCTGGATGGCATTTCCGGAGCTATTTAAAAGGAACTTCTGAATCATTTGTAGGGGTCTGGGGCCAGAAGTTAGAACAAAAATCTGAAGAGAAGAGCACTAAGTCACAGAGTCAGGTTTTTACCAATTTTGAGGTTTAGGGTTACAGTCTATAAATTGTGAGGTCTTGGACACATGTATGAATCTGAATGTATAGATTGAGATCTTTAAGTCTCTCCTTTGTATTGTGCATATGGATTGTTAATGAAAGTTGATCAAGGATCACTTATTTAATCATTTTAATGTAACGTTTTACTGTCTGTTCTGGTTGTTGCTCTTATTCAAGGAATAAGTTAAATGCTTTAATCATATCAGAGATTCATATGTATGATAGGAGGATTTGATAAGTAGTCTTATAGATCTGATCACTAGTTGTGAGACTAATAAGGTTAATCTTGCAAAGACTTTAATGTCCAGAGTAATGGTTCCTTCTATTTGTAGATTATTGTGACTCCTAGCCCAATGGATATGGCACTAATCTGATATATGCTATTTGTCTTTAGGGTTCTAGTCTTCTTGCTCAAGATCAATCATTTTATTTAATCAATCTTGTTTGATGTCTTGCCCTACCTCCTGGTTGCTGCAAGTATTGTGTTACTGGGAATCTAGCCATATTTGAGGTTCTCAATACTTGGCATCAGGAGTCATCTGCTATAAAAAGCAATGTCTAGTCTTATTTGAGGCATTGTGTGGGTATACCCGCCCTGGTTCTGCAGAGCCTAAAGTGCAGAAGATCTCAGTCTTTGACTGAATCTTGTCAATTGGTCTAGGTCCTCTGAGCTGCCCTTGACTGGAGATGGCTACTCCATAGGTAGAATAGGAGACCAACCTAGTTGCTCATTAAAAGCAACCAACACTACCTAGGCTCTTCAAAGGTGACTCTTAGTTGATTCCTCCTGTGTTGTGCTGGAGTATGGGGTCCCATTGAGTACCCTAAAGAAGGCATGCTTTACAGCAGGGACTTTGAGTAGTTCGAAGGAAGATAAACTAATTTTTACTTTCTTGAACTCTTCTGCCACATATTCACCCATCTGTTCAATCTTAGAGCTGAAGGCTCGACCTATTACAGAGCTAGTAGGTTGGACTTCCCTTTGACTTGACTGATTTTGGGGTTGGCCTTCAGGCTGATTTTGCACCTAATTTTGAGGCCTATCCTTGTTGAGATATTGTGTGGGTATATGGGGAAGCCCAGGGTTATTGTTGGCATTAGGGTCAGGTGGGGTAGTAAAAATATTTGGAGGAGTAGAGGTCATAAAGGGTCCACCCGCCTGTCTATTCCTAAGGAAGTAAGGAGTTATTCTTTGGTGGAACATGTGAACTTCATCTACAAATGGTTCTTCCTCATCTACCATACCATTATCTTCCAAATTGAAAAGATGAGCCAAATTTTGTTCATTACTTACCTCCTGCACCTCTTCGCCCTCAATGTGGGTGGGCTCAACCTCGGGCTGATTGTGGTCGCTTTACAGAAATGATACTTGGTTTACCACAAGATAGGAGGAGTCATGAGGCTCAAACAAAACAATGTCTCTACAACCGGTAGTATCAGCAACATTTTGGACCTCAATTTGGAAAATTTCTACAGCTGTCTAGAATTCAGGACAATCCAACTCATAGTGTCTACTAGTCTTGTGAATTTGGCACCATCCGAACAAGGCTGCTCAGTGAGGTAAACCCCACTGGTTGTTCTTTCATTGTTCATCAATTGATCAAGAGGAGTAGGGACACCTCCATTATTGGGCCTCATATTCCACGTGCAGTTCTATCTCTAAGAAGGTCTCCTCTCAGAGCTTTGATTTAGATTCTGCCTTCTATCATAATTTTTCGTAGAAGAGGTGCTTGCTTCCCGGTTGTCCCTATTGTCCTTGTTGTCTCGGCTATCCTAATTAAGATTGGCCTGGAGGTTACACTGGGATGCCTGCAACTGATTATTTTGATTCTTTAAGGGCGTCATTTCAGTGGACATTTTATTTATCATCTCTGTCAGCTCTTTCAATTTTTCTTTCTCAGTAGTGTTGCTTGGTTACGGTGTCGGATTTTGGAGAAAGACAAGCAGGGCTACCGGCTGATTCTGATGCATTGTAGGGAATTTTGGTCTTGGAAAAAATAGTGGTGCTTGTAGTTGTTGAGGATACACCTGTTGTTGTTGGGGAGCCTAAGGGTAGCTTTTTTGTTGTTGAGGCTACAAATAAGAAGGCACCGGAGGTGCATAATTCATTGGCTATCTAGGGTGTGGAACGATGGGTAGCTAAGGCACCTAATTCATAAGAGGGGTCTAGTGAGTGAATGCCTGATTAAGCTCTTCAACCTGCATTGGGTGAGCTACTGGTCCCAAAGAAAGTAGTGGACCAGAGATATTCTACCCCAAATCTACACTAGAAATAACAGCCTTTGTATAGGTAGTTATTAATGAGGTGAGTGGCGGATGCATCCTCTTTACCAAGGCCGACGTAAGGTTGTCTAGTGCCGCATAGTAGACTGGGAGGGTTGCGGCATCATTATGAAGGTATGGGTCCTAAAGCCTTGTGAAGGCATGATGGAAATAATCATTAAAAGATCTAATGGGTTCATTAACTTCCCTCCTGACGGACATAAACTGTCTATATAACTCCAAGGGGCTGATCGAGATCTTATATTTTTGCAGGAAAGTATTCTTCATGAGGTCCCATGAGGTAACAGACCCCCTCAGAAAATTGGTGTACCAATAAAAGGCCTCCTTACCCAACGAGTGTGGAAAAAGGTGGCATGCAACATCCTCATGATCGACTTACATTTTGGTAATTGTTGTTTCAAATATTTTCATGTGCTCTTCCGTCGTCCTTTGTGGGTCGCGAGGATTAAATTTTGAACAGAAGCCTTCCAAATTTTTGGGCATGTCATGGTAAGCGGCGAAGTTTATCGGCAAAGGATTTTGTGCCAACCCAGCCATGGTAGGAGGCAGAGGTGGTATCTACATTTGAAGAACAACAATTTGGAGTTGCGCCTGTAGTAGGATGGCAGCTCAGGCTGCGGCTGTTTGGACTGCACCTTGGGTCTAAAAGGCCGGGAGAGAGGCAACTTCTTGGCTGTCAGAGATGGGGGTGAAAATGTAGTTTCAGATGCCCGGGTGGAAGATGAACACAAGTCGAATGAGGGTGAAGTTGGAAGGGAAGTGGGTGGAATGGAGGAAGAGGAAGAAGCAACGTTTCCTTCCTTAGTTCATTTTTCCCTTGTAGGAGGCTGCAACTCTTGAAATTCTCCCTTCTTTAGTGTTGAACATAAAACTCTTTGAAATATTTCTAGGGAGAATGATCCAATTCGATCTAGCTTCACAAGGCCCTCCTTCTAGTGCCAGTTCTGTTGATGAGTGTTTTTACACACTTTCTCAACATAGGTAATGTGTATGTGCACCACCTCTCTTGAAAAGAAATCTCTCAGCAGCAAGTTGTTGAAAATCTCCCCAAGGTCTCTCGGGTGTCAGGTCATGACTTGCATGGAATTCCTCAATTGATATTTGATGTGATTTTTTTAGTAATCACAGGGCAGACTTACACAGTTGGATACGAGGTGGATCTTAAAATTTGAAGTTTATAAGGTGAGAGTTGAAATGCACTTTGATGTAGGTTCAACCAGCAATCTGAAACTTCAATGTCTTCTTTAAGTTTGGTTTTACAATGTGCAATGAACCTTGGCACGAACTATTTCTTTAAAAAAAAAAAGGGAAAAGGAGTAGGGAAGAGAGAAGGATCTTGGATCTACAACTAACTGTGAACAGTGATCATTGAGGTTCTGCTATGGACAGCTCCCTTCAAACATGATTCCACTTAACCAAGAAATCTACAGTATTGTGAAATTTGTGCTATCTTCAAAGGCCTGTGAATATTTTACCATTCATCCAACATTTACATGCATGAATAAAGATAAATATTTAAAGAGAAGCTTCAAATTTCAGCCCAGGATAACTTTGCAAGGCCATTTACCAACAACAAACAACAAAAAATATGGGCTAGAAGGCATCAACACAACAGAAATTTCTATAATCACATAACAGCATGACTAAAATCTATCAAGGCAAGGATACAGCTAACTAAAACAACAATGTGAATCTAACTAATGCATCTAACAATGGAGATTGAACCATGAAACATGTGGAGAAATCAGAAAATACACCAAGTCAATATATTTTCATTATAAATTTCAGCAGCATGCCTTTACAACAACTCAACTCTCTTTGAAATGAGAGGATACCCCCTATTTATAGTGCTCAAAAGGTTAAATGAATGGCCAAGATTTATTTTCATTGTGTGGCCAAGATTCACTACAAAATAGGGTTTCACCTACACCCAAATATATCACAATTTAAAATTACATTCTTGTCTTATCCCTATTTTTTCCTTTAGTGACAACACTGTAGCATTTTGTCCTTTGTTGACTACTCTTTGTTGTAGCTATTCCTTCAGGAGCTCTTCACTGATAATAGGGTTTCCCTCCTACTTCTTCAAAGCTGCATATTCCATGAATTTTAGAATGACTGGATGGAGCTTGTTCACCTCAATAATCTAAGACCCCAACATCTAGTAACTCAATTCTTTTGCATTATCCTCAAGCTTCTTCCAGTCTTCATCATACTTTACGCCTTGATCCTAAACCCTAATTTCCTCAACCCATTCGATGTATGAATCCACCTTATCCATTATTTGTTCCAACCTTTCCTTTCTGTTATCGAAATCCCCCCTCCACATGTCCATCAGCCAGTGGTCATCACTTTTTAATGCAAGCTCCTTTTCCAATGTGGCCTTTGGTAACCAAAGGATGGCCTCAATCTTTATATTGCATGGAAGTTGGTGCAGAGCTTCTTCATGCTCTCTAGAGATTGCTGCAAATCCAAGAACTTGTTGGCTATCCGAACAACCCATCTGATACCCATGTTCCCAATGTACAGGACCTATCAGAACCAGCCCTCTGTAGTCTTGTCCAAGTTCTTTCTCTTCTCTAATTTTTCAATTTTCTCTTTGGATAGCAGTTGGGGTGGAGCCACGGATGTGGTAGGCATGTCATCCACTAAAGACCATTGTTGGATGTAATCCGTCAAGGCGGTCACCTGTACTTTAATTTCATCCTTCAAGACCTTGTCCTATCTTATCAGGTGCACCATTGTAGCCACTGACTCCTCGAGATGTCCAACCTTCTACTCTCTTGTAGTAGTCCCCAAGTTGATGGTGGAAATTTTATAGCTTACACCTACCTAGCCTACCACGAGTGTTGCTATTTGTGCAGTTCGGCACCCAGAAGCATCCATTGTTATCTTAGATCTAACTTTAGGCTTTTTTCTCTTTTTTGGTTGAGATTTTTTGCTCAGGCTAGGATAGCCTCTAGCCTTGCTCTTAGATCCTTAGGAGCGGGAGTCTTCTTCTCAAGCTGCCTCTCCAACCACTTGGGCATGGCAGACTCTCCTTTTGATGGCTCTTGATCGCTTTCGCCTTGCCCCGTTCGGACTTCTGTTTGTGTACCTTTCATCTTTTTTTGTCTCCCTCTTCCTCATCAGAATCTATGATGAATGTGAGGCATTTGACAAGAGGTTTAGTAATTAATTTCCCTCAGGGACTTCCTTCTACCTCAATTTCCTTTTCTTTTATTTCTTGAATTTGTTCACTCTTGTGCATGTATTCCTCGGGCTGGTCCTCTTCTTTGTCTTCTTCTTCTATAGGAGGAGGTGGCACAATCTCTAGTTGTTTTTCCCCTTCAAGGATTTCTACATTTTTTGTTGTCCTATCGCCCTCCTATTCCTTCCTGGGGGGTGACCTTTTTGTCTCTTCTTCATCATGTTTCAGCTGTCAAGCCATCTTTTCTTCAAGATCATCATCGAAGGTTTGTATGATCACCTTACCACCGGCATCCTCCTCCTCATCTCCTTCATCTTCGTAGGCCACCTTGTCAATATGTCAATTTTCATACTTTGGATGTTAATCGTACTCATCGGCCTCTTCTTAGATTGGCCTTGAGGATTCTTTCTCCTGCCTCTCCCACTCCTCAGAAATTAGCATTGTGGCCTCCATCACTGATGGTCCTAATGCAAGTTATGAAGGCTTAGCAGTAGTGAGGATTTGTGCTAAGACAGCCTAAGGGGTGGGGTCCATAAGGATTTGGGAGAGCTCATAAGGGAGATTTTTCATGTGTTTTGAGAAAGCCTCAGGCAATGCAAGAGCAGGAATTGGTGTTGTTACTGTGGTTAATGGCAGTGATATGGTAGGTGACATGGTGGCAGAGGAAAGAGGAGTAGTCATAGCGGAGGAGTAGTCAATCACTATTACGGGCCCGGTCAGAGGTGAAGGGGCAAGATGGCCTGAGATATCTACTGCCGATGGGGACGTGGTGATCATTGCCAGGGAGATAGATGATGGGGCAGTCGAGAAAGGGGGAGCCGGAAGAGGTTCTAGCTGATCTGTCCTTTCTTCCTCACCCTCTTGGATTATAGGCTACTCCATGGCGCCCCCTATTTGCTTGGGATTCTTGGCAGGTGAGCCTCCTGAATCTTTCCTTGTGTATACTTGGGATCTGGAGACTACTCTATTTCCATTCCTTTCCTCTTCTTTGATCTAGTGATCAAAGGAGATTTGGATGTCCCGCCCATTGAAGTTCTAGTGGCGAAATCTTTGGTGGCACTGTGCTCACTTTTGAGTCCTTCATATGTTAGGACCACTCCCTATTGCTTTAGTTGGGCCACTTTCCTTTTAACCCATTCTTCAGTTCGGGCCATGATGGGTTTAGTTAGGATTTTGAGGTCATCGACCTCCTTCTCATCCCAATCAATTGCGGGCAGTGGTAAGTTGGAGACTTTATTATACCAAGGATTCATGACGGTGCCTTCATCATCCTCAACTTGATCCGGTATAGGGAATAGTTGCACCTTTCTTACGAAGTATGCAGTCATCCTCATGTAGTGTCTAGCACGCACCTCTTTATCGTCTTGGCAGTTTGCCTAGAAATCCTCAACATGATGCAAATGGGCATACTTCGGTCCTAGCGCCTTTCTCACTTGCCCATATGGGTCCATCCGTGGGAAAGCAGTGTGTAGTTGGAAGTGGTCTTCTACTAGTTCCTTTTCTGAGTTCCCAGTACACTAGGAAGTTTTCAATTTATACATGCCCTGACCGAAGGTCAAGGGATAAGAGATCCCTACCAAATGTTTTTTGTTGAGGATGGTGTGCACATGCTACAACTATTGGCAGAGTTCCAATAGTATAATCTAGTCATTGGGGTACTGGGGTAGCTTATATGGTCTTTTAGTGAAACCTTGGGTGCGAATGTAGGTGAATTTGGGAAATTGTAGGAACAAGAAAGTGTACTACTTCATGAATTCCCATGCGTTGTGGGAGACCCTCCTCTCAAAACCCCCTCTAAGTAATTGGATGATGTAACCAATGAAGGCATCATTGACCCTGTAGTATTCCTTCTTAAAGTTTCTGAATTGGAGCTAGGGATACTCGTCATAGGATTTTAGCTTTCAGCCTGGCTCCTCTTCAAGCACCACAAATAGTCTACTATACTGCTTTTGCTCCACCATTGAATAGACTAGATAGGAGGTCATGTAGAATTTGGAGCTCTTTTTTACATTCATAAACTGCTCATGGAAGCAGTTGCTAATAATTCCCCCTAGTAGAATGAGGCTTTCATGGTGACATCTTTGTTCCCACGGATGATTTGTTCAACGAAGTATACCATCCATTCCTAAAAAAATGTTGCAGAAGGAAGGCCCATTACTCGGCTCAACATGGTGACTACATCATGATAGTCTTCATGAAAATTGTTGCGAAAGAGTTCCTGAGGTATCTTTGCAACATTTCCTCTTTTCTCCTTGAGCCAGAACTGGTTTATTAGCCTTTTGCAACCCATTGGGTCTTCATCTCAAGTCACCTTTCCTCTTCCATAGTGGGAACTTCCATTTCCTCAAAGGTAGGAATGTGGAAAGTTTATGTGATTCCCTCGGCTGGCATGTTAGCGAGAATATTCCCATCTCTGTCAACAATGGTCCTTGTCTCAAGTTGGTCGGCCTACCGACAGGCCATGACTAGTTCAAGGGAAATGAGAGATGGGGGAAAGCCTACAGCTTTTGCGATTCCACTCTTCCTAATTAATCTGGCTCTGTTATTCTTTGGGTGGACTCTGACCCTTTGTTTAAATTCATCAATATCGACATGGTCGATATTGGTGTATGTGATCTCCTTCTAGTCCGTGGTGATTTTCAAACGTAGAGGTTCACCCTGGAACTAAAACTTCATTTGGTCTTTATCCTCCTTCCCACGAGGAGTCTTGCCTGATTTCTTTCCTTTGTTCTTCTCTGCAGTTCCTCCTGAGGGTCTTGCACCTGATTCCATATATCCTACAAGCATGGACACAATGAGTACAACATTTTGAAAACATTATCGCTAGCCAAAATCCCATGAACTAAATAAAAGTAGACATCATATGACTAATAAAGCTAAATCTTTTCCTTTTAGATGTCGTTAATCACTTTTAAAGGGATTTCAAATAATCTGGGCCTAGAGGGGTAGAATTCCCTGGCAGGAATACCATTTTGAAAGGGGCAAATAGGCTGAGGCGATCCAGGTGATTTTTTCTATCCTCTCACTTTAATGGTTTGAAAGGCTTATGTCAAAGAGGGCTAAATCTGAGCACGTGGGTCAAGGTTAGTTTTCAAATTTGAGGTCATTTAGGTCACTTTTGGGGCTCCCAGAGGTTCAAGCTCAAAAAGTCGTATATGGTTTGCTATCTCCAATGGCCTGGGAAGACAGAGTTTCAGGGTCAAAACTTTGGGGTTCGAGACCTGAAAGGCTAAAGGATGGCAGGTGGCTTGGGCCCAGAGAGGCGAAAATTCTTTGATATTACACTGTTTTGGAACGAAAATTGAGAAACAGAAACCTGAATGGAGCGGCCCGACGGACCAGAACCAGCATCAAGCTTAGACGTCCGATTTTCCATGTGAAGTTTCTCTCGGCGAACAGGAGGGCGGAGCTTGGAGGTCAGAAAGGAAAGCATGCTTTTCCCCTTTTGAACCCGCAAAGGCGAGACAGAATCCCAGACGTCAGAGCCTGGCGAGGGCGAGGACATTAAAGTTCAATGATCTTTGTTCTTCACAGCGAACAAAGGCTCAAGGCTCAAGAGGCAGAAGGTTGTCGTTAGATGGTCATTACGAAAGGGTGAAGCTATGACGGAAGTCCACGGACGAGGACCCAGGGTCATAACGGAAGGTTGATTTTTGAGCGTTTAACGTCGGACGGCTAGATGCAAGGTTGGCTCCGGGGGTCGGGTAGACGGGACCATTCCGCCTTTTGGGAATGGAAAAAACTTTGTGGAATTCCGGATGTGGAAGTCTAGGGGTTCGAGCCCAGGAAGGAAAAATGGAGGCCGGTCTCCAAAGTTTCAAATTTTCAATTCCAACGGCGACCGAATGACAGAGGTCTGAGGGTTCGGCCCCAAAAGGGAAATCTGACTTTTTGAAAGATTATTCATTTTTGTGAGTTCTCGACGGCTATGGGAAAACCTGGGCCCATAGGATACGAATGCCCCTGAGTGATGAATGACGACGATGAAGTTCAGCCCCGGTTCAATCAAAGGAGATTGATTTGGAGGTTTTTTAGATTTCCAAAATGTTGGTTTTGTGGAATCTGGTGTGTTTTATCAATTCAATTCACTTTTTAACACATCTCATTCGTTATCTTAAATGCAAAATCATAAAAACTGCTCGGTGCAACAAACAGTAAACTTACCTCGAAAGCCCGACAAAAGATGAAGTGGGATCGATGATGAGAGGTCCAATGATGATCTCAGACGTGCGGGCTGCAGGCAGTGGATGAGTTGATCTCCTCTGGCAAGCACTTTGACCTCCTTTGCAATCCTGACAAGTGAAAATGACAAGTTGGGGCCTAATATTTATACCCTCCTTTGCAATTAATGGCCTCATTTAATACATGTACGACCGACCCGTTGGTTGGTGAATTTGAAATTAGTGGGCGGCAGCGGGAGCTCCGGGGTCCGAGGTCTAGAAGGACATGGTGAAACGGTCGCTAAAGATTTTTCTTTTAATACCGGTGGCAAGAAGGGACCCGTACTTAGGAGGACAGAGTGTCGGTGAGGTTTTGCTGCTGGAAACAGCTAAGGGGGAAGGGAATTCTGGGAACGGCAGCCTGGCCGACCGGACCCGGAGGACACGAATGCAGTCCAGAACTTCGCGCATATGAAATCTTGGCGGTAACTGAGGATCCGGGACCTAAGGTTCGAGAAGGCGGTAGCCTTCTGATGTTTAGGGAACGGCGAACCCCCAGAGGAAACCTAGCGATGGAAACTCAGAGGGTTGGGTCCGGCAGGGCCCAAAGCCGTTGGCAGAAGGAAACTGCCAAAGAAAGCCCGAAAATCCTTAGGGCTTAACCCAAGTGTAGTGGAAAAAACATGGTTCGTTTAAGATGGGACTTTAGGGGTACGCTAACCATCAGAGATGCCAAAATAGGGGCACGCAAAATGAGGTAGTAAATAATGGTCTGGCAAGATGAAAGAGAAGAGGGTTCTCATTCTGAACGGGGTGTGTGTACTGAGGCCACAACAATATGCAAGCATGAACTAAACGTGAACAAATGGAAAACAAAAATGAAGAAGGTTGAATCAGAGTGCACCTGGGAAAATAATGAAGAATCTGGAGTGCTTTGAATGCTGATAGAAATCACTAAAAATCACTAGTGGGACTCATTCACCACTGATGGCGAATTAGTCTTGCTTCTGATGAAAACTTATGAAAATAGGTTTCTGAGTGTCGAGATTCAAAATATGACAAAATCTAAATTTCTAGCCTTAAGGTGGGACTCATTCGTGACTGATGGTGAATCAGTCCTTTCTCAAAATTTTGTGAAATCAGGGACTAATTTTGTAGCACCAGATCTGAGCTTGTCTTCTCGTCGGGTTGACGGAGTCAAATCTGCAGAAAATGGACTATAGGTTGTCTCCACGCTTGAAATAGGTTGTAGTTGACTTGAAACATTTTGTTGACTTGTTGACCACCTTTCAACACCTAATTGCTTCATAAATCTGCATACAAAAGTCTACAAACACACATGCAAAAGGGGGAAAATGGTTGAGGGTTAGGTTATAGGGATTTTCCTTGGTCAAATCCCACTTTGGTAATCAAACCCTTAATGAAGAATGGAATGAAATGAACAAGGAAAGATGAATAAACAACATGCAAATGTCCTAAACTCACCAACTTTGTTGAAGAAATATAAAGATATATCAATGGATGCTCCAAGATAATTAATTGATGCTTGATTGAATGATACAAAGTGCTTGAATGCTTGAATGAATGAGTGAATTAGTGAACTTGATGAATGGGGGTTAAAATGGATGTAAAAACACTTATTTATACACACTTGTGCCTTAGTAACCTAAAGATACCTCATCACAAGCCGACATAAGGTGATCTTAAATAAAAACCTGAAAGAAAATTTGAAATATTTTGAATTTTGAGCCAAGAGGGACTCATTCGCCACCCATGGCAAATGGGTCCCACCTTGGACTTGAAATTGCGTGTCAGGAATTATCTTGCATTTAATGTTTTTTTGGGGTTTACATTCAAAAAAACACTCAACTAAGCCTTATAAGGGCATAAAGGGGTCAAATAAAGCATAAGAATGTTGTAAATAGTGAAATTGAGCCTAGAAAAGTGTGAAATCTTGTTACAAGACTTTACAACACTTCAAAATAAGACTTGGTAAGTGATGAAAAGGTGATTTTTAGGTGAATTGTAATGAATGGAGTCTAGAAAAGTGTAGGAATGTTTTACAACACCTTCACTAGATTCCATAATTTGAATTTTAAGGATCTAATGTGAATGTTCAAGTCGCGTTACAACATTGAATCAAAGAAAAATGGACCAAGCATCGTGAAGAAAGGCCTAAAAGACCATGAAAATGTCAAGAGGCCATTTTTCTACAACACAGTTGTATGTATATTGAAAAAGAGATTAATAAATGAGAATTCCCCTTCTTCAAAGTGGATGTAGCCAAATTGGTCAACCACTATAAATTTATGTGTCTTTGTGTTTGTGACTTGTATTTATTTCTGATTTTTAATTCTACCTTCATGTGTTATTTATCTATTATAAATTATCCAAAATTGGTATCAAAGCTCAGTGAAGAAGTTGATCAAGAAATTGTGATAATTTTTAAAGAAAATGGAGGAAGCAGATAAATGGAAAATTGTGAAATTCTTTGGGTAGAATTTTGGATTATGAAAGGTGTAAATGGAGCCATTGTTGCAAATATGTGTCTAACAAGTGTTTTCATTGATGTCAACACAACATAGGCTGATGCAGTGAAAGGACACAAGTGATTTGAAGTTCAGAATATGCTCTGGTATGTGTTCAGAATGTACTTTGGTGTGTGCTCTGCATTTGTACTATGTTGATCCTATGCATATGCCAATCTAAAGTGTTGTTTGAGGATATCCATGGGTGATATATCCTGATTTAAGCTATTAGTTTGATGAAGAGTGAAAGTTGAGTTCACTAGTTTGTGAACTGATCCAGAAGAGTTGGTTATATGTGGACTAGGAGAATTTTATCTTCTCTACAATCCTCTGTTGATTTGCTTCAAGTCTTGCGAATATGGAAGAAGGTCTATAATGGGGTTATCTATGTTCCATCAAGATTTCTCATGGTTTGATGCTCTAGTATGAAGATTTGACTGAGCCTCCGGTATGCTATGATCCAGGTTTGAGCCTTTGGTAAGAATGGTCCAGTAGCTTGCTCTGCATTTCTTGCATATTGAATATCCTTTTCTATGGATTGGAAGTTATTTAGAGGCATGTTTGAAGTTGGTATGTTCCAAGTTGGAGCATTTGGTATGAAGAGTTGAGTGAGTTATGTTCACTAGAGTGAAAATTACTTTATTTGTACAGTTGGTGGTGACAAAGAGAATGTATTTTGTTCTACATTCCTCTGCATTTACATCTTTTGATCTACAATTTTGGAATTAGGTTTGTAATATTGTTATGTTCCCTCAACTCAAATGGTTCTTGGTTTGGTGGTCTAGAAGTGATCTCTTCTTTATAATAGGGTTCTTTAAAGTGCTTTAGTTTGATAAATCCTATAGATAATATTGTCAGAGCTTGTGTTGAGACTCTTGGTGATTATAATGAGCTTGTGGATGTCTCCTGATCATGTTTCTACCTTCTGATTAGTTTGCAAGATGATTGGTGGATAGTGTTCACACTTGACAGTTTGGTCCATATGAATAGGGGTTTCAAGTTAGTGACCCACATGTGAACAGAATCTAATCACCCAACTAACTAACATGTGAACATTTAATGAAGATGACACTAAAAAGGTGACATGCTTGATCAATATAAAATATAATCGAATGAATAAAAGAAGAAATTAAATGCATATCATAATTTTGGGTCGAAAAGAGAGCTAAATTTGGTAAATTATTGATAACGAGGTTGATTGGTGTGTAGCCTGATGTGAGATTTGGAAAATTTGATTGGAAGCCATCATTAATGGTTAGAACAGTATGTTGGTTGCTCGATGCTCTGATACTTGTTGGTGTAGTTTGCAAGTGAACAACCCTAACAGAGGGTTTGACTCATATGAAATATACAAAGGAATGAGTTAGAAAATTTTGAGTGTGTGCTTGAGTAAAGAAGTGATAGATAACTGTAATAGAGAAGAAGAATCATAAAAATACAAGAATCTAATTACAGTTGTGTGTGAGAGAATAGATAGAAAAATAATGTGCTTAATCAATGCACCTTAGGTTGGGCAGAACCATGATATGCATAGTTGATTGAAAATATTTGCAAGAGGTTGTAGCCTCCATTTGTACTGAGTTGCAACTTAGTTCAGGGTGTTGTAGCATC
This sequence comes from Sequoia sempervirens, assembly GCA_007258455.2. Taxonomy (NCBI): domain Eukaryota; kingdom Viridiplantae; phylum Streptophyta; class Pinopsida; order Cupressales; family Cupressaceae; genus Sequoia; species Sequoia sempervirens. Next base: position 19,555 of record VDFB02044190.1, read on the forward strand.
ATATAAGTTGATGCTTCTAAAATAGGTAGTCAAAGCTTCCTTAGGGTTGTAGCCCTTAAAACCTATAACAGAACTTTGATACTTGTGAGGTTGGATTAGGACGATAGATCCTAATAGTATTTCTCACCGTGTTTTTTCCTGTATTGGGTTTTCCACTTACATTTGGTGTTATGTTTTTTTCTCTCTCTTGATTGTGTTTGCTTATGTTGTTTATGTTTTGAATTCCTTATTTGAGTTATTAAGTTTATTTCTGCTAAAGGTCACTCTAGGTTTAAAAATTTACAATCTACTGATTCACTCTCATCTCAGTAGAGCATTATGTTCTAACAATTGGTATTAGAGCCCTAGGTTCCCTAGGAGAAGCTTAACCAGCTTGGGTTGATCTTGGATAGTTGAACACAATGACACTTCAGGAAGGTTTAAACAAGCCACCTAGGTTTGATGGAGAAAACTACTCTAAATGGAGCTCATTGATGGAAGGATACTTAGTTTCTCTTGGAACTAAAGTCTAAGAATCTATTGAGACCCAATATGATACTCCTGCTACAACTCCTACTAATCTAGAAACAAAGAAACTTCATGAGGACAATAAGAAATCTTGGTTCATTATTATGAACAATTTTTTTGACTCTGTACATAGCAAAGTTATGCATTGTAAAAATACTTATGGTGTCTGGGAAAATTGAAGATCTATGAAGGTGACACCAAAGTGAAGTTAGCAAAGTTACAAGTACTGAGAGAAAAATTTGAAGGCTTGACAATGACCGAAGAAGAGAAGATTGTAGACTATCTTCAGAGAGTTAATGATGTAGTAAATTCCATTAAAGGATATAGTGTAGATCTAAAAGAAGAAGACGTTGTGCTAAAGGTTCTTAGGTCTATGACAACTAAATATGATGCCAAGATTTCTATTATAGAAGAAGGTAGAGAAATTGATAAACTCGCTCTTGATGAAGTGCATGGCATAATTACTGCATATGAGATGAGAATTCCTAATGTTGAATCATCTCGTAGAGAAGTTGCATTTAAGGTGGTTTGGAAAGAGAAAGATGAAGTTGATAAGAAAGAAAAGTTATTGTCATTGCATCCAACCATGATGAAATTGATGAAGAAGAAGCTAACTTCATAAGGAGACTAAGTAGAGGTTCTAGTAAGTACAAAGCTAAGCTCCCATTTAAGTGTTTCAATTGTGGAAGAATAGGGAATTTTGGTTCAAACTGTCCATATGGTAAATAGGATAGTTCCAAGCAAGAAGAAGGTAGAAAAATGAAGAAAATGGCTTATCCAAAATGCAAGAATTTTGGAAAGAAGGGGAAGAGCTTGTATATCAATGAAGAAATTGGAGCTTCTGATGCTAACGATAGTTCAGAAGAGGATCATGACCGTGCCCTTGTTATGAGAGAAAACAAAAAAGAGTTTCTATTTATGGATAAGGAAACTAAGAACCAGGAAGATACACCAGTTGAGGACTTACATGATGAGGAAGAAAAAGTAATTGTTGATCTTGAAGGATAACTAATTAGTACTCTTGAAGACCTTGAGGATTTAAGAGATAAATATGATGATCTCAAGATAGAAAACAAGAAACTAAAAAAGAATCCTAAAAGAGAAACTAATAGAGAAACTCAAGAACTTGAGGAATCTAATAAGGTGATAGTTAGTTTGAATGTCTAGGTAGAAGAACTCAAAAGAGTTGAAGATGTTATGAAGTCTAAGTTGAAAACAGAGATGGAGAGATGCTCAAAAAATGAGGCAAAAATAGTTGCCATAAGAAAAGAGTTGTAGAAGGCAAATGAACATGTCAATAATATTTTAAAGTTGAAAGGTGGTACCAACATTCTAGATGAATTGCTAAGCACACAAAAGTCGGCTAGTAAAGAAAACTCTGGTTTGGAACTTGAAAAGGGAATGAGTTCATTTGTTGATACTTCTACAAATCTTTATGAAAGATTTGGAGTAGAAGAAAAATCAATTTCCAAGGATGAAAAATCTAACAAAGAAGATGCTTCTGAAGATGAAAACAAGTTAGCTACAGTTGAGAAATATGTTAAAGAGAAAGAACAAAGTGAACACAAGAAGGTTAAATAGATAAATCCATATCAACAAAAGAAGAAGTGGAATCCTAAGAAAACTGACAATGATGGTCACAAGAGTACACTATCCAAGGAGACCTAAACAAACAATATATCCTAATATGGCCGAAAGATACACCATGACTAGGTACTCATCATATTTTAATGCGTATTGCTATACTTGTAACAATTTTGGTCATAGGGCTAGAGAATGCAAAGTTAATCCAAGGAGAAATATAAATTTCATGAGTAAAAATCCATTTGCTCCTTTAATTGATATGGATGTAGTATTTTTCAATTGCAATAATTTTGGTCACATAGCTAGAGATTGTAGAGCAAACTATAGAAGACAAAATACTCAATCTGAGAAGAATAAAAATACATCCTCTAAAGCTGAAAAGAAAACTGAGATCATTAAGGAAGAGGAAGAAAAGGTTGAAAATAAACCTAAGAAGGTATGGAAGGAGAAAAAGAAGATTCCTACTCAGTCAATGATTGCTCAAACTGCCTTGCATGCAAAAGAACAAGACTTGTGTGTAATTGGCAGTGGTTGCTCCAAGCATAGGATTGGAGATTAAAAGAAATTCATCAAACTTGAAATGAAAAAGGAGGTTTAGTAAGCCTAGGTGATAACACTGTTGTCAAGATTCGTGGTAAAGGAATTTTGAGCTTAGATGGGAAGAAAAAAAACTAAAGATGCGCTCTATGTGGAAGGCCTAAAACATAATCTTCTTACTGTCAGTCATATGTGCGATAATGGACACAAAATTGTATTTGATTCTAAAGGCTACAAGATAAGAATACATAGTAAAACAGTTACTCAAGGGGCTAGGAATGATAGTAATCTCTATAATCTATGTGAAGTGAAAGGAAAAACATGTCTAATCAGTCAAGCAGAAGACATTTGGTTGTGGAATAGAAAACTAGGACATGTAAATTTTGACAACATGATGAAGATAAGCTCAAAAGGATTGGTTAGAAATATTCCTAAAATTGCAAAACCTGACAATGTCATTTGTCAAGGATGTTAGCAAGAAAAGCTAGCAAAGTTTAAATTTCCCACTAAGTACTATTCAACTACAAAACCTCTAGAGTTAGTTCATACTAATCTAGACCAATGAGAATAAAGGAATTTCAAGGAGAAATATATTTTATGTTGTTGATTGATGATTATACTAGAATGGCATATGTCACATTCTTGAGGGAGAAGGTTGAGGCCTTTGAAGTATTTAAAGGTTACAAGATGTTGGTAGAAAATGAGATTGGTAGAAGAATCAAATTCCTCATATCAAAAAGAGGTGGAGAATTCATGTCAAAAGAATTCATGGAATACTGTGAAGACCGTGGAATCAGATTCCAATATTCATCCCCAAGAACACCACAACAAAATGGTGAGGTAGAGTGAAGAAACTAGATCATGAAGGAGATAGCTAGAGCCATGTTGAATAAGGAAAAATTAATGGATACATTTTGGAAAGAAGTAGTACAAACTACTGTATAGATCCAAAGAAAAAATCTTATCAGATTTAATAGTGGTAAAAATCCATATGAATTGTGGTTTGGTAGGCCTACCTCAATCAAGCAATTCAAATTATTTGGTAGTAAAGTCTATATCAAAAGAGATGTTGAGGACTTAGGAAGTTTTGAGTCAATATGTGATGAAGGGATATTTTTTGGGTATTCATCTCAAAGCAAGGCTTATAAATGCTACAATAAGAGACTCCATAAAATTGTAGAGAGTGTACATGTCAGGGTTGATGAAAGTGAAAATCAAGGTAAGCCTAGCAGAAACAATCTAGAAAGTGAGTCAGATGAAGATGAGATAGGTCTATAGTTTGAAGAAGAAGACAATGAGCAGGAAGTTAACCGGGCTCCTGCAGAATATGTTCAAAAAGATCATCTGGTAGATCAGATTATTGGTGACAAGAATGACGGTGTGCAGACAAGAAGAAGGCTTGCAAAGAACAAAGAACAAGTGAATTTTTCCCTCTTATCTTAGATTGAACCACAAACCTTTGTTGAAGCCAACAAAGATGAGAACTAGATACAAGCCATGGAAGAGGAGTTAAATCAAATTGAAAAGAACAAAACATGAGAACTAGTTCCTAGGCCCTTAAACAAGAATGTAATAAGCACTAAGTGGTTGTTTAGAAACAAACTAAATGAGATGGAATGGTGGTGAGAAACAAAGAAAGATTGGTATGCAAAGTATATGCACAAGTAGAAGGGATTTATTTTGAGGAAACATTGTAGAAGCTGATAATCCAACCTCACAGATCCCAATGAACACCTGCAAGAAAATAACCTATCACCAAAGGAGATCAAGAGACACAAGAATGGTGCTCTACAAGCATGAAGCAAAAATGCATTACCTGAGAAGTTGAATAATTAAAAAGAGATCAATCCTTAAGAAAGAAGATCAAAACCCTAAAGTGGACCCTAATAAGAGGATTAAGTTAGCATGTGACAAGTGTCAAGATCATAATGAATGAGACAACATGACTAATTTAATAATGAAAAATAAAGATTCCTAAGTTTAGCTTAAGTGAAATAAAGTAAAGGTGACTTAATTAATTAATCAATATGATTTAATTAATCAAGAAAACAACCTATTACTCTAACACCTCCCCTTAAGATTAACTTAGGGAGTAGATAAGAAACTAAGAACAAAAAGCATGAAAGAAAAGATGGGTCCTGACAAACAAGGCCAGATGAGGTACCCATGTACAAATGTAAAATATCTCTCACAACAAGAGAAAAGGAGAAAACCTCATGGGAAAAACTCCTCTCTAAAAGAGAGAAATACAACTGAAGGACTAAGAAACCTCCAAAAAAGAGTGAAGGAAAAAGAAGCCTCCAATCAAGAAGAAATTGTCCCAAAAGATAGGAATAAAGGAAACACCATAGAAGTATGAAGAAGTTGCAAACTCTATCATAGAATGACTACTAAAATTCTAAAAGAAGGAATGCAGGAGTGTCCATATGCTAAGTTCTCCATCTCATTGAAATGCATGGGTAACCAGCCGATGCATCTGCCTAGAACATAGGAACAAATACTATATACATAGCTCACTCCAACACAAAACCAAAGAAGCATTAACACCAACAATAGAAAACCCCCCATAATGTTGACAAGGGAGAGGTATGACAGGCACTCTTAAACTGAATACCTGAAAGTAGTGCATGAAGAGGAACCAAGAGCATCTGAAGGTGCAAACATGAAATTACAAGAAAATATAAAGGATGTGAAAACAAAAGTCACATACACATGAGAAAGGTATGAAGGAAAAAGAAGGAAAACATCAACCCCCATAGCACTTTATATCATAGTTTGAGTACAACAAGGCACAAAGTGATGTACAAGAATCCCAATACTACACATACAAAGTTGAGGCACTATATTTCAGTGTGTTTACACATGATAAATACATGCAATGTGAGCCCATAAGGTCCAAAAAAGACAGCTGAGAAGAAGGATTTATGGAAAAAACCAAAAAATTAAATCTAGAAACCACCTACAACACTACGAAGAGCTCGAAACAAGATTTTTGATGATATCTCATTTTTCTATTTTCGACATCATATGAAAAAGTTATGCTGAAAACAATGAAGGCAACTCTAGAAAAGAAGATCTAACTTTGAATATAAATAACAAAGACCTAAGAAAAAAAACTCCAAAAAATACCTACACCACTAGAAAGTACTCTAAGTCCTCTTTCTAACGATATCTCGTTTGCCCGATTTCAACACCGTGGGAAAAAGTTATGGCCTTTGGAAGAAAACAACTCCCAAAGTGCAAAAAACACAATCTGCGACATTAAATTTGATGACCATATGACCGTTGCAACAAAACTGCGAGCCTAAATTTGACGGCCAAATGGTCGTCGGTGCATTTGCACAATTGGACTTATTTCAAAAAATTGTTTTAAAAAAAAACAATAAAAAAAAATTACATGTAATAATCACTAGTAGAATTTGGCAAATAAATGACTATGTGACTAAAACTTTTAGTCACGTGACTAACACTAGTAGAATATTGCAAATAAATGACTAATTTGGTCATCTATCAGTGACTAATTTGTTCATCTGGTAAAATCACAACTAAATGACTAAATAAATGACTAATATCACACAAATAAAAATAACTAAATAAATGACTAATATCAGACAAATAAAACTGAATAAATATATGACTAAATTAATGATTAAATAAATGATTATTACTCCTCTATTCCTTTTTCTTTTGAATTTGATCATAATCCATAGAGCTTAAGCCCCCCTCATGGGACCCCTACCTGAGCGGGCCATTTGGCTACCTAGGTTGCTTGGTGCACCAAAAATACATATTGCGTGAAAGGCATTGCCTCTCGGTGCAATCTTAAGGCCTTCACATATTTTATAAAGAAATTTAACATTTACATTCTTTAACTTTGATTACTCATAATGTTAATGAATCATTAATGCTTTTAACTATGATTTGAAGCCAGTTTGATAAATATGACTAAATTCTCAATTAAAGTGGATAAATAACAAAAAAAAAATGAATTGGGGGAGTGGGTGGTATTATAATATAATACAATAATAATATATTATTAATATTATAATATTATATTTATATTATAATGTATTATAATATATTATTATATAATAATAATATATAATATTATATTATAATATAATACATAATATTATATTATAATATAATATTATATATTATATTATAATATAATATAATATATTATATTATAATATAATATAATATAATATAGTATTATAATATAATATTATATTATTATAATATAATATATTTAATATTATATAATATTGTATAATATATTTAATAATATCTATTATAAAATATTATATTATAATATATTTAATAATATCTATTTATTTAATTTCGTACCCTAATGGTTGGGCATAGTGGGTGGGCAAATCTTGGCCATAATTTTTAGACTCCCCCCATAATTTTTAGACTCCCCGCCATAATTTTCATTTTAATAAACACACTGAATGTCGAATGGGGGTTGGGAAAGCCATTATTCTCAAGAATTCTAAAACCCTCGTCGAAACCTTATTTTCAGGTTGCAGCTTGCCAAATCAAAGAAGTGAAAGGTCAAAACTAGTGAGGAAGAGTTTGGAGGAGCCAAAACCAATAGCGGCAGGGAAAGCAACAAAATCCACAAGTAAACGATGCCTTAATGTTAAAACCTAAATGTGCTCAGTATTAGGATCTTGGTCGTAATTTTCAAGGATAGTCCAAAACAAACACATCTCAAACCATGCAGGCTTGCTTATTCATAGCAGAGTATAATTTCATCATTCATTGTCTCCACTTTGTTAATGATAGTCACTGGTATTCCTTTCTCTTTCTTATTCTTATAAAATCTCCCACTTTCCCATAAATTTTGTTTCAATTTGTAAAATTTCATGACTGCAGGCATCAACACATTTCAAATAAGATCTGTTACATATCAACTTTAAAGAAAAATGGCATTTTCATGAGGTTCCTAGTTTCTCTAGATTTTTGTGACTCCCACCCAAATTCCTATACCTAAACTTGAGTACATATAACCCTGGTAGCTATCAAGGTTTTCTCTTCTTTGTTAGCATATGTTGTGTCATTTTCATTTATGAAGCTACTAAGATCAAATGTACCGAACAAGTTGGCATTTAGTATGTACCCAAATACATATCCAACCCAACATTTAAGAGCTAAGTATTTTATGATACCTAATGGAAACGGACAACCGACACAGATCAATTCAAGAGGCCCTACAATGCTGAAAAGAGTAGGGAAATAGCAGATCTACAACAAAGGAAAAGCATGGCAAGTATGTTAATCCATGGGAACTTGTTAGTTTCAGACCCACAAAAATATTTTGTATAGATTATACTACACATGCTTATAGGAATGTGGAATATATAACATTTCTAACTTGTAGTTGTAATTTTAGAAAACCTTATCAATCTGCTTTTTTCTATTCTGGGTGGAAGTAGTGTATTCTCAATTCAAGGAATTATTTCAAATATGTAGTGGCAACTTTTTTTGAAATAATTTTGTGTGAGAAAATTGTATTCTTTAATCATGTAATGCATTGGAAGAACCATGAAAAACTAGAATTGATCCTAAAACATTGTTCAGAAAGGAAAGCAGAAAATGCATCGAGCATCTATGTTGAAATTCAATCATTTTCACACAAGACCTCACTGATAGCTTATATTTGATTCAATTCTCTGCCTCCATTGAAACCTCACCTTTTGTAGGGGGAATTCTTTGTATTCACCATTGGTCTCTGCAAAACTTCCATGGTGTTATCCTATATGATCTTTCTCAATTATGAAAATTCATAGTCTTTCCTTCTAATATCCTGAAGATTTTTAACCATGCACACCTAATGATCAACTATATATGTAAATTGTAATGCAATAAGGGTTATTGACATGTGAAGTATGTGCAGCCCTCATCCACTAAACTTGCATGACAACATGCACCTAGAACCCAATCTGAAACTGATTCCATTGACAACCTGTCATAGCTACAACACTTGAATATAATAGAGTGTGGAGGTTTAAATAAGCTCCCTGATTCCATTGGCAAGCTCTCACAATTGCAACACTTGAGCATAGAAGGGTGTAAAATTTTAAATAACCTCCTTGATTCTATTGGCAACTTTTCGTAGCTGCAACACTTGATCATAGAATATTGTAGAGGTTTAAATAACCTTCCTTATTCCACTGGCAACCTGTCACGTGTACAATACTTGAAAATAGTAAGTTGTAGAGGTTTAAATAACCTCCCTGATTCCATTTTCAACCTATCACAAATGTATCACTTGAACATAATAGGAAGTTTCAAAGGTTTAAATAACCTCCTTGATTCTATTGACAATCTATTACAACTATAGCATTCAAAACTAAAATATTGTCATGCTTTAAATAACCTCCTTGATTCCATTGGCAACCTATCACAACTACAACCTTGACCATAGAAGGGCATGAATGTTTATATAACCTTCCTGATTCCATCGAAACCTATCACAACTGCAACACTTGAACATGGTAGGGTCTATAGATTTAAATAACCTCCCTCATTACATTGGCAACCTGTCATAGTTGTAGCACTTGAACATAGAAATGTGTAAAAGTTTAAATAACCCCCCTGATTCTATTGGCAACCTGTCACAGCTGCAACACTTGAACATAGAAGACTATAGAGGTTTAAATAACCTTCTTGATTCCATTGGCAACCTCTCACATCTGCAACACTTGAAAATAGAAAGTTGCAGAGGTTTAAATAACCTCCCCAATTCCATTGTCAACCTCTCAGCTACAACACTTGAATATAATAGGAAATTTTAAAGGTTTAAATAACATCCTTGATTCTATTGACAATTTATTGTAGTTGCAACATTCAAAACTAAAATATTGTCATGGTTTAAATATCCTCCTTGATTCCATTGGCAACCTATCACAGCTGCAACCTTGAACATAGAAGGGTGTGAATGTTTAAATAACCTTCCTGATTCCATTGGCAACATGTCACAACTGTAGCACTTGAACATGGTAGGGTCTATAGATTTAAATAACCTCTCTCATTCCATTGGCAAACAATCACAGTTGTAGCACTTGAACATAGAAATGTGTAAAAGTTTAAATAACCCCCCTGATTCTATTGGCAACATGTCATAGTTGCAACACTTGAACATAGAAGACTGTAGAGGTTTAAATAACCTTCCCGATTTCATTGGAAACCTGTCACATCTATAGCACTTGAAAATAGTAAAGTTGTAGAGGTTTAAATAACCTCCCTAATTCCATTGTCAACCTCGCACAGTTGCAGCACTTAAATATAATAGGAAATTTTCAAAGGTTTAAATAACCTCCTTGATTCTATTGACAATCTATTGCAGCTGTAGCATTCGAAACTAAGATATTGTGATGGTTTAAATAACCTCCTTGATTCCATTGGCAACCTGTCACAACTACAACCTTGAACATAGAAGGGTGTGAACGTTTAAATAACCTTTCTCATTCCATTGGCAACCTGTCACAACTGTAACACTTGAACATGGTAGGGTCTATAGATTTAAATAACCTTCCTCATTCCATTGGCAACCTCTCACAACTGTAGCACTTGAACATAGAAATGTGTAAAAGTTTAAATAACCCCCCTGATTCTATTGGAAACTTGTCATAGCTGCAACACTTGAACATAGAAGACTGTAGAGGTTTAAATAATCTTCTTGATTCCATTGGAAACCTGTCACATATGTAGCACTTCAAAATAGAAAGTTGCAGAGGTTTAAATAACCTCCCCAATTCCATTGTCAACCTCTCACAACTGCAATACTTGAATATAATAGGAAATTTTAAAGGTTTAAATAACCTCCTTGATTCTATTGACAATCTATTGCAATTGCAGCATTTGAAACTGAAGTATCGTCATGGTTTAAATAACCTCCTTGATTCCATTGGCAACCTGTCACAACTCCAACCTTAAACATAGAAGGGTGTGAACATTTAAATAACCTTCCTAATTCCATTGGCAACCTGTCACAATTGCAGCACTTGAACATGGTAAGGTCTATAGATTTAAATAACCTCCCTCATTCCATTGGCAACCTATCACAACTTTAACACTTGAACATAGAAGGGTGTCGATGTTTAAATAAGCTCCTTGATTCATTTGGAAACATGTCACAGCTGCAACACTTGAACATAGAAGGGCATGGATGTTTAAATAATCTCCTTGATTCCATTGGAAACCTATCAACAGCTGCAACACTTGAACATGGTAGGGTGTATAGATTTAAATAGCCTCCCCATTCATTGGCAAACTGTTAGAGTTGTAGCACTTGAGCATAGAAGGGTGTAAAATTTTAAATAACCTCCCTGATTCCATTGAAAATAGAATGTTAGGATGTGTTGTAGAGTTCTTCATTAATTTAAATATTTTGAGAGGTTCCTTGCAAAATCCATTTTGTGCACATTCTGCAATCAATCATTTCATTCCATGAGATGACATCTCTTTGAGGCATTCTGTCAAACAATTCAGTGTTTTTTCTATGATTCCACATCTTGCATATATGTCTATCAGAGCATATCCAACTATAACATATGACAAAAAATCCCCTACCATTATGCTTTGGTGCATGTTCATAGCCCGTCCCAAAGCTCCCATTTTTGCATAGGCAGGGAGGACTCTGGTATTTTACTTGTGGAAATTTTATAAAAATTATATAATAATCAAATAAGAACCCTTTGCTATTGAATAATTGACTAAAAATTTGAAAATTTGAGATATTTGCATTTGATATACTTATATTCATATTTCTTTATAGGTTTCTAAAGGCCTTCTGCAAAAGTTTGGACTTGACTGGGTTCTTGATACCCCAATCAATGAGGTTTGCAAGTTTCTAAAGCTAAAATGTGCTAATTGAAATCCTATCAAAAGACTTTTTTCCTTTATATTTTTTATTATTGAAATATATAGCCAATTTATGTTTGTGTGTATTCTGCCATTGTAGGTTGGTTTTACTGGAATTGGTGTCAATGCAACATATTATGGACTGAAACCCATTGTGGAGTTCATGACATTCAATTTTGCTATGTAGGTTGGTGTTTTTACTACTCTTTAAGTGTTTGTCTTTTGGTTCTGAATGCTATTTTGTTTGTTGAACATAATTTTGTACTCTGGTTTTGTTTATTCCAGTTTCATTTATAATATTTTGTTCACTAGGTAGAGTAATGATGTGATCTACATCACTTTTGTGCCCTCTCTATTGTGTCCATGTTACCATGGCAGTAAGTCCACAACTAGAAAATTGGTTGCATTACTTTATCCATAGGACTTATTACTTACCACCTTATAATATTGAATATCCTTATATTGAATTACATTAGCAATATAAGAAAGTAATGGAAATTATCTTTGAACAGCTTGGATGAGATTCAACTGTTCCACCTAGTACCTTTGTGACTTGTTTTCAAACATTCAAGTATGTATAACATTGTATTTCAATATTTTTTAATAGATGGTAAACACTTTTCCTATTCAATCATGGTCCACTGATAGGTGTCACTTCCTCTGATGCCTTTAGCCTTTTATGGTTGCATCGGGGGAACTAGGTTTTATGTTGGCCTTATAGCCTTCTATTATGTTGATATTTGTGTTGTGAGCTGCTTTCATCGGTCTATCGATGGAGCCATGAGGGGAGTTCCCCCAATGTAGTAATGTTAGGCTGCTAGTGACACTATCGGCGTAACATTACTACATCGGGGGAACTCCCCTCATAGGTCCATCGATAGACCAATATATGAACAAGTGAGCTTCTTTCATTAGTCTATCAGTGGAGCTATGAGGGGATTTCCCTCGATGTAGTAATGTTAGGTCAATAGTGACACTATCTGCATAACATTAGTACATTGGGGGAACTCCCCTCATAGCTCCACTGATAGACCAATATATGAACAAGTGAGCTGCTTTCATCGGTCTATCAGTGGAGCAATGAGGGGAGTTCCCCCGATGTAGTAATGTTACACCGATAGTGTCACTACCGGCCTAACATTACTACATCAGGGGAGCTCCCCTCTTAGCTCCATCGATAGACCAATGAAAGCATATTGGCAACACTAGAACATATCAGTGAAAAATAACACAACGTCCCATCCATTTTTTTCCACTCAAAAAATCATGAAAATGTGGTGCGCCATGGAGTTTTGTATGGTTTCAGAAGCCTTAAATTGGTGATGGTGGGGGGGCACTGCCCCTCAATCCCACCCTATACTATGCTAAGGGCGCTGCCCCCAAACAGTGTGAAGGGCGCTGCCCCTCGACCCCACTGGGGGCGCTGCCCCCAACCCCCGCAAGGGGCATTGCCCCTTGACCCTACTAGGGGCACTGCCCCTAGACCCCTGCAAGGGGCACTGCCCCTTGACCCCATGAGGGGTGTTTCCCCTCAACCCCGCTATAGGGGTGTTTCCAAACCCCCACAAGGGATGCTGCCCCTCGACCCTACTAGGGGCATTGCCCCTAAACCCCCACAAGGGGCACTACCCCTTGACCCCCATTGGGTGAATTTCCCTCAAACTCCCATTCAATTCATTTTATTTTCTAGGTACTCTCCAAGTCTAAGTTTCCAATTTTGCCTACAAGTCTTCATTTTTACAAAAGCAATTTTCTATTTTCATTTTGTTTCATAATATCAACATCAATGCATTCCAAATGAAGATGCCATTTTGTACCCAATTTTATTTCAAATAAATCAAATACAACTAGACTCAGCTTGTTTCTTTTATGTACTCATTTATTAACTCATTGGATGCATCTTATCATTGAATTTTGCAAAAATAAAGGGTCTTTAGTGAAATTTAAGGAATTTTTTAAGTTGTCTCCTTGGTTTTTTAGTGGAGGTTGCCTCATGTACCCCTTGTCTCTACTCTTGTTCTAATAATCTAATATATTGTTTAATTGTTTGGTCTATTTCCTTATTGGGCTCTCTTTCTCCCACCTTTGTTTGGGATCAATGACATTATCACTTTTTGGTTTAATGTATGTCTTTGAGTCTTTGTTGTCATTGCAATTCATGGTCACATTTGACATGAAGGTTTTGTGCTACAATTAAGTGCTTGGCAATAATTTTGGGTAAATGATCAAGCTGTCAATCAGCATCTTTGGTTACTGCTAAGTTGTTCCAGATGCATCTTGGAAGCACTTGGTTTTTGCATGATTCTTCCTTGATTTTCTCATGTATGGATAGGTTCCTCAAATGCTTGGAGTCTTTTATGATTATCTTTCCTTTCTTGGCTTGTTTTGACCACTTCTTCAATTGGTCAAACCACTTATATTTCCATCATTTATGTGGTGTCCTCTGTTGGAACATTGCCTCAATCTCACAGGCTGAAAACTCTGAGAAAGCATGGTCGTTGTGACATTCCTGGTGTCTAGCCGACTAATAGTTCTGTAATCTTGTGTTTTGCTCATGTCGCTGTGACTTTGTTTTTGTCTTGCCGAAGGAGCCTATCGCTATGACTTGGTACATTCACTGTAACCTTTTTCCGAGTGGGAATGTCTCGACAATAGAAGGGTTTGTTATTGGGTGCTTAGCAGATGTTGGTGTGACCTATGGCGACTGGAGTCATCGGTGTAACCCGTTTGCTTCGATATGAAGCCTTAGTGATGGAGGGTTGTCTCACCGATATGTTTTCTCCTAGAGCCGTCATGGTAACTCAAGTGTGTCGGTATATGGTCTTAGCGACAGGAAGATGTCTCATCGATTGTAGTCATCGGGGTGACTTGAACATTTGGGAAGATCTCTTGGTGATTGGGAGATGTCTGGCCGACTGAATACACTCAGAGTAACTCAAAGGGTATCGGCATGAAGTCTTGGCGATATGTGAAGTCTTGCCAATATTGCTCGTGGTCATCAAGGAAACTCATGTGTGTCATAATGTTGTCTCAATGATGATAGGAAGTCTTGTCGATATCGGCATGACCTTTGTTCTATCTGGCCGATGTGAAAATCAGCATGACTTGCTCCTATCAGCATGTAGTCTTGGCGACTAGGAGATGTCTCACCGATTGGAGTCATCGATATGACTTGAAGGCTTCCCTATGAAGTATTGCTGATGGGTGTTTGTCTCACTGACGGTGTGGGATGTGTTCGGCATGACTCCTGAGCTTGGTATGAAGTCTTAGCGAATATGGAATGTCTAGCTGACAGAAGACTTCGAGGTAACTTAATGAAGCTCGCTGTAACCTCTTGGCAAAGGTCAAATATCTTGCCGACTTGGTAAGACATGAGTGCATCGGTGAAAGCTCTTGGTGAAGAAAAAAAGTCTTGCTGACTTGGTAAGACTTGGTGTGCTCAGTGTAAGGTCTCGGTGAAAGACGAATGTCTTGCCAACTGTTGAGCATAGCGGTGTAACTTGAAGGCATCAGTGAGATGTCTTGGTGAAGTGTGTTTGTCTTTCCAATGGGAATTTTGATGTCGGTATGACCTCTCAGTGAAAGTGATGAAACTTGGTGACTGCTTGGTATTTGGTATAACATGAAGGCTCGAAGAGATGTCTCAGCGAAAGATGGTTGTCTTGCCGATTATTGCTCACATCGCTATGACTTTGGAACATCGGTATGATGTCTCATCGTGGCGATTGTCTTGCCGATGAGAATACTGATGTCGATGAAACTTGTGATCATCGGAGTGATGTCTTGGCGACATGACAAAGTCTGAGTGATAGCTTTGTAGATTGGGTGTAACATCTTTCCAATAGTGAAGACTCTTAGCAACAAAGACGATACAGGTCTTATGGCATCGGGGAGACACTTCTGGTGTCTCACTAACATGCGACACAAGTTGATTGCAGTTGAGCGAGTGAAGTCTGTCTGACGTGGTACGATGAGGACCAATCCGAGAAAGTAGGATGTGAACCATTGCGACCGTTTCTATGTGGAAAGGAAAAATCTACACAAGGAAATGGAAACATCTATGTTTCGATAAGGATGTTGAGCTAGAGGTTGTTGTTTTGAGAGTTATGATCTTTAACCAATTAACAGAGCAGAATTAGAATGAATGTACATGAATGCATTGGACGTTCTATAGCAAAAAGAAGTTGACGGGCTGATAAGCCAAGGAGCTGAAGAGCCGAGAGCCAGAGAGAGAACAATAGAGTGAGGACTGAGTGGCTGGCCGAAAGGCCGAAGCCATGAGGTCAAAGCAGAGGAAGAGAAAGGCAGTGTTATGATGGAATCTCTCCTGATCTCTCAGGGATAGTGTGTTACCAGTTGTATCCAAATGAACAAGATGTAATCTCTGAAAAGGCTAAGAGCCTGAAACTGTATTGTAATTGTCTGTTGCTGAATAATACAATTGCTCGAACTTTGAAGAGTGGGGTTTTTTATCTGAAAGGATTTTCCCCACGTAAAATCTTTGTTTTCTATTTTTTGTAGTATCTTTCATCTGTGTTGTTTCTTGTTGTTGAATTCACATATGTTTTTCTTAGAAGGATCAATGTGGGAAATAAGTGTGTATGTTTCCACTTTAGGACATAGTTGTTTGTGTCTTTGAGGTAATCTTCAAAATTGAAGTTACCAAAGGCACTAATGTTTGGAGTTTTCATTAGATACGCTCCCTAGATTTCCTTACATTCTCAATAAGTATTGGTGACTGACGTATCCTTTGAACCAATTTTAATTGAGCTGATTTGCATGAATGCAATGGCGCCAAATTTTTGTTGATATATGCTATGCTACTAGAGAAAATCAATTGCTTTAATAACTCACGTAATTGTAAAACAAAAAATATATAATCATCAAATCTTTCATAAACTAGTAATGTTAAAATACAATTTACTCATAATAGGGAGGACCCAATACTTAGTGCACCTACTTTGGAATAATTCTTGCTATTTGAACGAAAATACTTACAATTATTGGTAACACAACTGCCAACAACTGAACCTTAACTCATTACAACACTACCTATGCCCACAATGATTAACATAATATGTCAGTTTACAAAGAAAACATTGTTTATCTCATGTTCTACATGGCTTCTATTTGTTTTGCTCCAAAACATTAGCATGATGAAATTCAATTTAGTATGATGAATTATGTTGTTTGTGTGAACTTTATGATGTCACATTTGTTAACACAGAATCTAAAAACAAAGCTTGGTCATAAAGCCTTAGATTTTCCCATGTAAGTTATGGGGACCAATTTAGAATCTCAAATATCATGTTCAGCCATAGAGCCTCTGGTTTTTCTTATACATGCTCCACTAAGTCAGTTCTTAGGTGTGGTTCTATGGTTGTATTTTTGGCCTTTATCTTAAATTTTGGGCCTTCTACTCAGTTCTTTATGGATTGGCTGCTATAACAATAGTTATCCAGATCTAGATATGGTTATTGCAGTGTTATTTGTAACTAGAATTACTTTCCTCTTGATCATATTTATACTTTATCTATCATTCATTTTGATCTGGGAGACAAAATCCTGACATATTTGGTAGAAAATGAATAGGGAAATTAGTAAATTCTCAAGAAATAGTGTTTAGGGACCCTACAATGAACACTGGGTAGTTGTTTATTGTTTGTAAAAGTTTTGGCATTTGATGGCTACCAGCCTATTTGGACAATTCCTCCTTTCACTTTCTGCAACTATTATATATTATAAGTGTGGTTGAAGTCCAAACCATTTATAATGTAAATTTTAGAGTCATAATAGTGCATTCAAGGTTTTCATCTTTGTTTTTGTTGCATGAAGGATTTTGAAAATGTCAATGAAGACCTTCTGAAACTTGATTTATGATGGAGGAAGTGCAAATGGAAATAAAACGAATCCAAGCTTCAATGTCAAGATACCCATTTCTCTAAGCCTTGGTAAAAATGATATAGCTATATTGAGTGTGATGCTTGGATTGCTGGTAATGATTGAAATTCGATTTAAAGATTTGACTTAGCTTTTTGAGCCTTTGTTTGTACTTTTATGACTTGTGTTACTGAATATGGAATTGAAGTTAGGATTTTGATGATGCTGGCTATGGTTTACTTTGAATGTTGTAATGTGATGAAAAATATATTTTTTGTTATAATGTACACTTGATAATTGGACATCTTGTAATCTTATATATATGCTATAGTATATTTATTTTTTGAAGTGCTTGCATGAAAGTTCTTAACATGCCCACTTGATTGCTCATATTTTGAGGTAAAAGAATTTGGGGGTGCATTTTGAATGAAAGAGTGCAGGATTAAGCTATGTAGTAATCCAAGGGTTTAAAGATGGCACTCATGACTTGTCACAAGAGTTATGGACATATCAGGTATGTTTTATGAACATATCACATCTCTCAGAACAATTTCTCTTACAACAATCTTGGATATTTCATAACATGCTTGAAGGTTCTTAACAACTCTAATAGTTGTACCAGGGGCCATGTTTAACAAACCAAATGCAATTGCTAACTTTTCACTATGGTGGCAAATAAATATTTCTTTATACCCTACTACCTTCATTTGCCAAGCCAATTTCTCCTAATTTTCATAGCTCTACCATGTTTTTGGATGTGATATGTCTCCTACACAAAAAACATGTACCAGTTTACACCCTTCAATCCAACTAGACCCAAGTATCTTTTTAATTCCTCTATCTTTCATCAATCTCTTTACTATTTAAACCTCGTACAGATGTCTTAGAAAAGAACATAAGTTGAATCATTTTTAGGATCCAACTAAAAAAGCAATGTTGTTGGAAATGCTCAGCCTATATTCATATATGATCCACAACCTATGCATTGGTGAAGATTAGTAATGTATTTATCGCACAACTATTTTATTCTTTATTTTTCTGCTTTCATTTGTTGTCATCTTTAGGTTTATTCCTGATCATTGATATTGATATCTGACCGATAACATATTTTCCCTTTTTTTTATGAATGGATATCTGCATAGAAAATCTACATTAATAGACACCTTTGTAGATCTCCCTAAAACATGGCAATGAGAATTACAAGCAGCATTGTTGCAATAGCTACCGAATTTGATGGTTCTATAGCAATATTTATGTATATTTTCCTCAAAACATAGTTAATAACAATAATTCATTTCATTTGGCATTTCTTTTTATAGATAGTTATATGAGTAGATAGTTGTTATCATAGCTATTGTTTATATTTTTTGTTTTACAATGATAAAATTTCAATCATTTTTTCCTGATGTGATAAGTTTTCAAATTCATGGCAGAAAGTGGGCTTTTTAGTTTGCATAGTTCATACTCTGCAACATGGGATTCCTACTACTTTTTGGGAGAGCTCCCAAGGTACTTTGTTTAATTTTCCTTTTAACCTTTATAAATGTAACAATAAGGTAGAAATTTCAATTTATTTATATATCCTACTAACTCAATTGACATAGAATTTATGATCAGCTTTAGATCCCCATTTTGCTATTAGGTGTTTTATCTTGATATTAGATGTTTTGTCTTGATGGAATTTCTAATCTAGGATTATTGTAAACTAGAGATGTTATGACTCTATCTAGTATGGTTATCCTTTTGGCTAAATGGCTAGCATTGTATCTTTGTCAATAACTTGATGGGTATAATCTTGTATTCAAACATAGCTTAATTCATTTACCACAAAAAAAATTGAAAAGAGTTATAGGTTATGGATTCGTTAAAGTCTTAGAGATGAAAGACATTGGTTAAAATTTTATAAAATGCCAAAGTGCTTAAAATACTTAAATAAAACCAAGGCTCATCTCCAAGTATCTTCTCAACAATTCCTAACTATTGCAATCACAACCTTCATGTAGACTTTGTCCCCATTGCAATTATGTATCAGACTAAGCTTATCCCATTGCTTAGTATATTGATCCTATCTCCATTGCCCAGTGATATATCAAACTAAGATTGTCCCCATTGCTTATTGTACTCAACAATTCACAACTTTCCTTGAGGATGCACATAACTCAGTTGATGAACCAGGTGGGAAATTATGTCCATAACATGACAACATTTTTTGGAGGTCTTTCTATGGGATTCACAAATAGTTGGAAATTTTCCCTTGTAACTCTAGCTACTAGTCCATTTATTGTGGTTGCAGGAGGAGTTTCAAATATCTTTCTTCATAGGCTTTCCGAAAACATTCAAGATGCATATGTTGAAGATGCTAGCATTGCAAAGCAAGTTTGAATGGGGGGGAGGATGTAGATTGTATAAATTAACTTGTTGAGTTTTTGTATTTTGTTTGTAAACTAACTTTATGCTAATTCCTTGTTGACTTGTGGGTAGTTGATATGATTTGGCTTCAGGTAATTGTTGATGGTTGTGTTATATTTGACAACTATCAAGCATTTTATACATGTTTTTCCTAGTCTAGGAAAGTAGTCCAATCTTGATAGATGTTTCTTGTGTTGAAAAATGAGGTGTTTTCTTAGCTTAATACTCTGTAAAACTTCAATATTTCTGTTCTAAGTAAGTCTTTTCTTTGTTACATATATTCTTTGTGGATGATTATCTTGATTAATCCATTTTACTGTTGTAGAATGTAGAGAGAATTATAGAAGAACTAGACAGGATAATAGAAGTTTCACACAAGATATACCGTGGAGAAACCCTTTCGGGAAAAAACTCCACCAAGAATTATTCTATTATTCAAACTCTGAATTACAATAGCTCCAATTCTTTCTTGAGAATGCTTCTTCTGTCTTTACCAATCTTCTTCACACCTGCAATAACCAATCTCAAAACTCTATTCAACTTGAATGAGATATATAGACAATATGCAACCTTGTAATCTCCAAATGGTGATAATTACAATGCATAAGCACAAGCCCTTGAAAAGGTACGCCATATTCCTTCAAGTAGAGTTCTTCAGTGAAGACTAAAGCTTACAGCATGTGCATCATGCATTTGGGTGTCCCAAACTGAAGCTACAACTTCTCCTTCACTTCGGTGATAATTCCAAAGCTATTCCTCAAAGATGGCGCCCACAATTAAAGCTACTTAACTGAGCCATCAGAAATATCTTATCATGCATTGGAGTTAATTCCAATAAAGCATCTTGGGCACCCAAGTTTGCTTCAAGTGCTTTATTGTTAACTGAAACATTTACTCAACACCATTCCCAAAGAATGGTCATCCCTTGTTAACTGGAGGTAGTCCCTATTATCGTCATACAACTCAATGTTATTAGCCATGCATTACAAGTTAATGAATCTAACTACATGCAACTCAAAATAACCAACATGCATGCAACATGCACACATGAAGATAGTAGACCCCGGCCCTGAATTGGCTTGAACTAAGGCCGACTAAAGCTGAACTTAAAAAACTAAACTGAACTAATCTGAACTTAGCAACTGACTTCAAGCATGCAAACATCAAATCCTAACTTCTAGGATCTTACATGCATTCAGAAGTGTTAACTGTTACTCCGTATAGTTAACTGGACACAAGGTGAGTTTCACCTTACCATGTGTGCACCCACATGCTCCTATTATTTAGGAATAAATACAAATGTCAATTTCATGATTTATTTCATCCAAATATTAATCTCATCCTAATCTTAGTGTTGTTGAACACATTCCAAGAATCTAGGAGATACATGAAATAATTAATGTTTTAGGATTTGCAATTAAATGGCATCCTATTTCATCTTGGTCTATATTTTGTGTACAAGCACTACTCCTAATGAATAAAACAATCATTGATATTGGTCTTCAATCTCTTGGCATGTTTTGTTATATTTTTCTTACATAGCAACAACTAATGTTATTGTTTGGCTATAAACACCACTTCTACTTATATTTATGTTGGCTTAGATTGATGGTAGTTTCTTTATTAGAGTTGATACCTTGATCACTTTTTTTTAATAGCAAGGACATATTCTTGTAAAGATGTTATGTTCATGATAGATATTTAACAAATGAAAGCAATTTTAACTGATAATGACCCATGGAAGTCATTATCTTGGTGTAACTCATTAATCTTTATAGGATATGAACATGGTAGAAAATATAAAATCTCCTTAATGCTTTGGTAGTTTAGTATAGACCCATTGAATTATTTCAAATTTAAGGTTATTGTTTACACTAACCATGGATGCACTTTCTTTGCTTACATTTAGATTGGTTTTATTGATTGTAGCATTGAGGGACTCTTTTTTATTTGTGTAGGAAGGGAATGGTATGATAAGTGCTTATGGAGGTAAGGGGTGGGCTAGTGGAGGTGGTGGCGGAGTTTCTAAAAAGAGCTACAATAGGCAAGAGAATTTGAATATCTTTGTGCATGGTTAGTTTGAATGAGGCAGCCCTACAGATGATTGGAGCTTTATCACAATCATAGAATGAAAGTCCTTTGCAAAGATGTATCATGTACTTATGCATTACAAGGGTAAGGGACTGTAGGTTATGATATAAAAGAGTCATGCACAAATGATAGTTAGAGGATCAACAAGCATTACAAGGGTAATGGATGGGTTATGATATAAAAGAACAGTTATATTCCTATTCTTTTGTAAGTTGTTGAAAAGCATAAAGGAAAGGTTTTGGAGCATATTTTAGCTAGCTCTTTTCTCTCTCAACAATGTATTGTAACCTTTTCAAGTTCTTTCATGTGGGGACAACCAATTGTAACTCCATTTTCAAGCTTACACAGCTAAATGTAATATCTTTTTTATTAATAAAATAAGCTATTTTTACCTTCTCATTGTTGTTTTAATCTAGAAATATTTTAGATAGTTGATAAGTAATTTTTTTTATTAATGGAATCTAGTAAATAAAAATGACTTAATATATGACTAAATTAATGACTAAATATATGACTAAATCAATGACTAAATCAATGACTAAAGTAATGACTAAATCAATGACTAAAGTAATGACTAAGCATATGACTAAACATATGACTAAATTAAGGAATAAATTAATGACTAAATCTATGACTAAATAAATGACTACCATGACTAAATAAATGACCAATTAACAACAATCAATGACTAAATAAATGACTAAAATAGTTTAGTCATAAATTTAGTGGTGTTATAAATGACTACAAATAAACCACTAGTAGTCACGTGACTAAAATTAGTCATTTATATACATTTTTTAGTAGTTTATTTATTTATATATTGTTGTTTATGTACTAGTGAATAATTTTAAAAAATAATAATAAAAAATATATATAGGCCGGTGAGGTTTGGAAGTCATCATCGGTGGCATTAAAGTTGTCGGCAAACGACATTAATGGGCTCGTAGGGAATTTCGTAGCAGGCACCTTGCGGGTACCATTAATAATGTAGCCCCACACAAAAATTTGCCATCCTTTGTAGCTTTTTTCAAAAAACTTTTTTTAAATATATTTATTTTATTTTAAAAAATTTGGAAAAAAATGAAATTTAAAAATCAAAAAATGTCAAACCTCTAATTGCAATTTTTTTTTCTCGAATGGCATGTAGGATTTTGTATAGGGGTCGTACGGGTCCCTATAGAAAGAAATTTTGCTTCAGAGGCCAACTACTAAGATTTTGACAATTTCATAGTCAATCTTAGGGTTTTTGGCCACTGTGGATGCAACAGTGGGGTCTGTTTGGGCTCAAATTTCCCCAAAAAATTAGGCACCCCCTGGATCTGACAAAAAAAAAATTCTTCAAACCCTCACAGATCTTACAAATGGAAGCCAATTTTGATAAAATAAAGGTCAATCTTGACTATTCCACAACTTTGGATTCAATGGAGAGGTTTGATTTGACCCTGAATGCACTTGAAAACTACTTCAAGGAAAAGATCTCACAGAAGAGGAACAAGAAGCTTGCAGATCTGGAGCTCTGATACCATGTAGAAGTTGATAATCCAACATCAAAGATCCTAGTGAACACCTGCAAGCAAATAGCCTGTCACTAAAGGAGATCAAGAGACACAAGAATGGTGCTCTACAAACATGCAACAAAAATGCATTACCTGAGAAGTTGAATAATTACAAAGAGATCAATCCTTAAGAAAAGAGATCAAAACCCTGAAGTGAACCCTAGGAAGAGGATTAAATTAGCATGTGACAAGTGTCAAGATCATAATGAATGAGACAACATGACTAATTTAATAATGCAAAATAAAAATTCCTAAGTTTAGCTTAAGTGAAATAAAGTAAAGGTGACTTAATTAATTAATCAATTATATGATTTAATTAATTAGGTAAACAACCTATTACTCTAACAAAAATTTGTTGGAAGAATGAAGAAGATATCATTTTTTTTGTTTTGTGTTGTCATTGATGTCACCATGTTATATGAGTTGCAACTGCAAGATTAAGTTTGAATTTGATCTGAGGTATTTTGAACCAATATTTGAACTGGTATGAAACTTACATCCTTCAGTATTATGGTTTGTAATCATTTGTTGTTGATTATTGTTGCTTGCATTTTTGGAAGATGGTGAATGGATGTTGGGAGCACAAACATTCAAAATCTCACATATTTAGATGCCCGTATGGTGTATCGACATTAGTCTGTTAATTGCAATTTTGTTATTAGGTCTATCTTTGGCTAGCCTAATGGATAGATGATGTGATGGTAAATTAAATTTGTTTTGTGGATATATGTGTGACCTATCTTAGGTCCACGTAGACATGATGTAGTGTGTTGAGCATTTGAATTATTCTTGGAAAGATTTTGTGAAAGCCTAAAGCCGACAGTTGGTATTTTTGATGAATAAGAATTGCATTTAATTAGGCCAACCTAATTGATGCTTACAGATGGATCGAGTGTATTTATTGGATAGTTTTTGAAGGTTGGGTAATAGATGATAGAGTTGTGAATGTGAATGTAAAGAAGTGTGAATATGATTAAGTGTGTCAAGTCAGTTTATTGAGCTCCATTGGAACTAAATCAGCACTTGTTAGGTGTACATTATCAGTTCATTTTCTGGCTGTAAGCCATTTTTTCATTGTAATTCTATAGGAAGTGAGCCTCTAATTTTGGACAATGAGTCCTTGCAATGAGCCACCCCATTTTTGTAATATCTTATAACTGGTTGTACTATATTGTGAGCTAACACTCACCGTGGTTTTTCCCATTTTTTGTTTTCCATGTAAAAATCTTGATGTTCATGTGCTTTGTGATTTCATGTTTTGTTAATGCTCTTATTTATCTTTGCCATTGTATGCATCGAAATAATTGGATGGTATTTGTTTAGAAAGTTTAAGAAGATATTGATTCACCCCCTCCCCCTCTCAGTATCTTAGATATTCAATAATTGGTATTAGAGTTTGGTTCCTCTGGAGAATCCTAATAGCTTGAGGGAGATCCTGAAGATGGAAGAAATGAATAATAAAGAAGAGCTTTGGGCTACACTTGAGGATCTTGAAAATTTTGAAAGTGAAAATAGAGATCTAAAAGAAAATCTTGAAGATGCAAATGAATGTGTTCAGAAATTAAAAGAGAAATTGAAGAAGTTCAAAGAAAGGCATAGGGAATTAACTAATCATTTGAAGTAGGATAATGAAGAAATTACTAGTTTGAAGGTGCAAGTATAAGGGAAGAAAATAATTGAATAATTTTTGAATAAAATGGTACAAAGCAAGTCTGATGAGTGCACTAAGCTTGAACAAGAAGTGGTGAATTTGAAAGTAGATCTGGAGAAAGTGAAACTCTGTGAAAATAATTTCAAATCTAGCTCAGACAAGCTTGATGAGTTGATTTCAGGGTAGAAACCGAGCAAAGACAAAGGTGTCTTGGGAATGGAAGGATGGGAAAACTCTAAGGACAACCAGAAGACTCATGATAAAGGAAATTCAAGGAAATTTCCTAGGAGACCACCTATGAGACATCCTAATGCACAAAGGTATCCATCCTTCAATGGTTTTTGTTTTTCATGTAACAAATTTGGTCACGGCGCAACAGAATGTAAGAGTAGGATGAATCAATTTCCTAGTTCCTTCTCTAGCCAATATTTTTCATGCAAAAGAATTGGACATAGGGCTAATGAATGTAGAACCTGAATGATGAATCAATTTAATGGAGGAAGAGTAAATCAATCCTTTAATGGCTACTGTCATACTTGCAACAAGTATGGATATAAAGCTAATCAATGCAAAACAAGATTCAATGGAAGTCAAACTAATCAGAGAAATTTATCTGTCATAATTGTAACAAACTAGGACATATCTCAAGAGTTTGTCAAAGCAAAAAGGGTAAGAAGACTGATTTGGTAGAAAAGAATGAACTTGTAAAGAAATTTGACAAGAATGAGATTAAGAAAGAAATGAATAAGATTTGGAGGAAGAAAGAAGAGACTAAGATGACAAATGTGTATGTTCCCTCATCTGGTACAGACAATTCCTCTGGGAATTAGACCTAGCAAGGTCTTAGGGGGAGCTTTAAAAAAAATTGTTTGAAACCCCTAATTTTTGGCATGTCAATTTTTGGCATGAAGATATGTGGTAATAAAAGGTTAGTTAAAGGTTATGTATGTGGAACTGGAAGAAAATATGAAGGCATGATCATTTATGGAGCAAGAGCAGAGAAGAACAATTTTTAGCAGCTTTTTGAAATCTATCATATTTAATGCGAATTAGGGCAGACTGTTGTTTTATCAAGTAAATGTGTAAGGAATTTTAATCACTTGTGAATTTGAATAAATTGAAGATAATTTTGGAGCATTCTTGAGGTGATTTGGAGTTCGAGCCGTGTAAACCCTAGTTTTGGTTCTTCATGAAGAAAATTGGTATTTTACTTTTTTGTGTAGTTCTGGGTTTGTGTGAATCATCTTTTTGAATTTGTTGAGTTTGACATTGTGAAGAATGGCAACCCCTGTAGTTGTTAAAGTGTCAAAAAGACCTAGACCATCATATAGGAAAATTCTATGAAGGTATTCAAAGACGGCCCTATGGGAACCTTCTCATCAATCCCTCATGAGGTTATGCCAATCGAGGACACAAGAATGTACATCCAGGTAAAAATAGATGAATTCAATCACAACAAATTGATCGATATTTGGCAGAATGAGCTCACTAGAGATAATTTCTTGGTGAAACCTGAAAACTCAAACCTGGTTGTGAAGAGATTAGACAGATGGAACTACTTTCCCAATTTTAGTTCTGTGGTTGATGATAAATATGTGAAACTTGTTCTTAACAAAATACATGATAAATTCTTGTGGACTGACCGACCTCACCTGATAACTAAGGAGATGATTAGGGTTGTTACTAGACTCTGTGATACTAGACCATTACCCATGTTGAAAGTCGTGAAGAATGAGGTTGTGATAGAACTCACCGGTGTTGAATACGAAAAGAGAGCTCTTACAATGAATTTGATAACTAATCCAACTATGAAGTACGCCGCTATCATGATTGGTCATAAAGTTTACTTTACCAACAGAGAGAACTTCGTTTTAGCCACAGCTATTTATACTGGTTTTGATATGGTAGTCAATGGCACAGACTATGACTTGTGTGAACTTCTCTGACAACAATTGCTTGACAATTTAAAGTCAACCAAAGAAAAAAGACTTGTGGCACATCATATTTTTTATCACTTACACAATCTGGCTAAGTGTCATAACAGTATTTTCAATGTATAAGACATTCGGTGTTACACCTCATTGTGTGTTTACCTATTTACTATTACTATGTTAGGGTAAATTATTGCATTTATGAATGTATTTGGAATTCTTATTAGAAATACATATATGACCTTGCACTTTTTTTATCTAAATCATTAGAAAATTAGGAATGAATGTTTATTTCATTTGATGTTATATAATGAAATGGAAATCTTGAATGAATGGCTATTAAATTTGATATTATATCTATGAAATGTATAATGCAAACGGTTGTTTTGATGAATGACTGACTACCATGAAAATGTGTTAAGTTGGATGCAGATTCATATTCAATCCTCTAGAAGTGAGGGGAAGTATGACTCAGGAGAAGAACTTGGTTGGATAACCTATAACGAAACCTAACTGATCTTATACACACACTCACTTATAGAATGGTTGAGTCAAGTCATAGTTTTGGGAATTGGTAAATCATCCTTTAGTATGATGAGTTTGTATTAGGAAGGATCTTGATTTTTGTTAAGAGAATTCAAGTGAATTATGTTTAGTGCTTGGTACATGTATGTACTTCTTCGTATTACTAGAATGATGAGATATAAATACATATAATGTATATATATGTATACATATGCATGTCAACGATAACCCATACATGTGAGATAATGCACACATGAGAGTACGTAGGTAGATGTACCTACACACACTCATGGATGGGTTGCTCATGGGCATGGTGATATTGAGAGGACAATAAGACATGTATATATATATATACATTGAATGTATATATACCTATCGATAATATAGAATTTTTTTATGTGATTGATTGTATAATTGAATGTATATACATGAGATATATGCATATATACATATATATACACATGTCAATATACGTGTATGTATTGGCAAATGGAAATATCCATATAAGTATCTTAATATATGTATATGTACATATACATGAATATAGATATATATACAAATGATATTATATATGAATTGTGAACTTCATCTTATTCATTGATATATCAAGTGGAATATTTAGACAAACCTATTTGTTAAAGAATATATATAAATAGATATATATAAATAGTGTTAAATGCTATTCATGGGTGTTATATATATGTATACATATAGATATATATATTATTTATATATTAATGGCCGATTTATAGAATATATGCCATGGTTGATATAATGAGAATATAGTGCTACATGTAATAGCGCAATATTAATTATTAAACTACATTTATCAATATTGATAAGGGGTGATGGAAATACATAAGTATTAATTTGTTCTGTTAACTTTATTAATACAATGATAAAGTGTTCCACACTATATTATGTAATGCATGTTGATTCAAACATCAAAAAGTGCTATAATGTAGGAGGTCGATGCATTAAGATGTGTCAAATGCTTTGGATTTGTAATGGAGTGAATTTTCACCCCTCACAAATTCCCCATTTACACCCCTCACCTTAGAAAAATTAAACCCAATGATGCTTTTCCACTTCATCCACTCACTTTCCACCCACTTGGCAGTTGTTTGTAGTGTCGGTGGAGGAATTTTTGTTAGGGATACTAGTGTGACGTGTGGACATCTATGCAACGCGATGCCATCCTAATAGGATTCCTACCTCTAAATCGATAGAGGCATTACACTTCTCCATTGGCGATGAAGAGTAATGTCCCTACACCCTTGAGCGACCTTGAATGGCTCTTTTGGGATTCTATTCATCCTAAAACACTCTCTGATACTTTTGATTTGACCTTCTCTGATCTTCTACATGTTTCTCCATTAGACTTGCTACTACACACTCCATTTTTCATAGTATTCTCCATTATTGAAGCTCCAAGGCATTACTCCGGTGTTTTTTCTTCTTACGTTGTTGCAACAATGGTAGCACTCATAATATTGTGAGCTCACATCTCCCTTCACGTGCTCGAGGGAACCTTGTTTGGGAGTTGATATCCATTCCATTTAACATTTTTATTCATTTTTCGTAGCATATTTTTGTTACCATTCCTTGGAATTTATTCCATTCACATACTTTCTTTATTTTATTTTCTATATCCTAGATATTCTGGCTATCCATGTAGGTGGGAACACCAAAACAAGGGTTTGATTACGGCAAGCCCCAAAACAGCCCCAACATTTTTCCCCGTTATTTTTTTTGTAGGTGATCATGTTTGGATGGAGCTTGCGGGAGGTTGGACAGCCTGTGAGTTTCATTTCTACCACCGTTATTCTCATCAACTTTCATTTCCTAAGTTAAAGTATTCTTCTTTCTCTTTCAATAGTTTAGCTATTTCCTCCTTTTTTTCATTACTATTTTTATCAGGTAGTTAGTTAATTCTCTACTAGTCTTAGTCTTCTTGTGTACTTTTTTTCTGTGTGGATGCCACAACTTGACCGAGATGCCAGTGCACCACATTGTCATCCGTCTTCTGCACTAGGGTCCTCTAGCAGACAGTTTCCTAGGTCACAGTTTGATCTAGGGAATTTGCTCACCTGGTTCCCTAAACCTCTCAGGTTGATAGAAAGATAGTGGCAGGTCAATTGCCCCTCCTTTTCACCCTCCTAAAACATTAAAATTACCTTGAAAATTCTTTAGCATGAGGTAGACTAGGGCAGTTGATTGTTCTAGACCCTCTCATGACCTGGGGTCATGAGTAGTCGTCCCCCATCCTCTACATTTTTGTGAACCTGATGAGAACCTTGTGATATTTGTTTCTTTATGTTGAGGTTCTCTTTCTCATGTTTACAGTGTAGGTTGTGCGATTGAAATTTGTGAAGCTTTATGAGATTCACAACTCAGTCTACAACCTTTGCGTACATTGTTAGGAGTGTGCAACATCGACACTTAGGAATGGACTTTACGAGGGTTACTTCGGCTCCTACCTCTCAGGAGATGGTGTCAGTGGCAAAGACAAGTTACTTTGATGAAACCACTCGTGCCCCTACACCTCTTGCTTCCCCTTTTCCTCTACCTCTAGATGAGAGGGAAGTCATCCCTATTCCTATAGAGCATCTCATGGCTCTAGATAGGAGGCTATTGGATCTTTCAAATCACTTAGAGAAAGATCAAAGCATTGCTAGGTCTATAAGGGTTGCTAACAAGATCAGATATATGTTAGGCAAGGATCAGACATGCATAGAGTTTCTCTATGGCCTAACTGATTTTAGTTTAAGCATGCATCCCCTCTTACAGCCTGTAGCGTAAAAAAATGTATCTTTGGACATTTTCATGCTCATTAGGCTCTTTCTTATGGATGTTGTCCTAATTCTTCCTAGATTTAATGTTGTAATGTGGTCAACACATTCACATTAGGTCTTGGACCTTTGTGAATCAATATGAACTTTATGATGTCTTGTAAAAGTGTTTTGAAGTTTTGTAACCCACTTTCACACTTTTCTAGGACCTTTTTATTATAAGTCACTTAAATATCTTATTTTTATCACCTACCAAGCCTTATTTCAAAGTGTTGTAACAAAATTTCACACTTTTCTAGGCTTGTCATCAATAATTTGACCCTTTCTTATGTTTAAATGTCCACTTTATACACTTGCAAGCCTTACTTAAGTGTGTTTTTGAGAATAATCTTGTTAAACATCATTGAATACACTTGAATTATTGGCACCCACTTAAAATTCCCTTGTGGGACCAAGTTGCCAATAGGGGCGACTTAGCCCCACTTGGCTCAAAAATCAAAATTATTTCAAATTTTTGGTGGGATATTATTTTCTAAACCTTGAGGTCAACCTGTGATGTGGTATTTTTAGGAAATGTTGTATAATAATGTATAAATATAGGGTTTTCCCCTCGTTTTTCATCTCCTAATCTCCTTAATTTTCCTAATCATTCAAGCAATTATTACGCATTCACTTTTGTATTCTAGGCATTCTTAAGCATACATCCATTGTAGCTTCTACTTTCATATCTTCAGATTTCTACTTCAAGGGTTTGGTGAGTTGTAGCATTGCATGTTGTTCATTCATCATTCTCTTTTCATTTCATTTCATTTTCAAGGGTTTAATTACCAAACTAGGGTTTGACCAAGGCAAACCCATATTCACTAACCCTTAACACATTTTCCCCCTCTTTGCATGTGTTTTGCAGGTCTTGTGTGCAAATTTTTTAAAGAGAAAGGTTTGAGATGTTGTGATCAATTCATCAAAGTCATTCAAAGTCAACAAAACTCTAAAAGATTCTTGGAGAACACTTACAAGTTATATTTTATAGATTCAGATATGGAAACCTATTAGGAACTGAAGTGCAGACCAAGAGCTATAGATTGCATCTTCAAATTTCTCAAAATTTGAAGGTAGACAAGGTCACCATCAGTGGTGAATTAGTCCCATTGCTAGGCATAAAAAGTGTTTTCTATAGTTTTGGATACCCTTTTGGCTAAAACCTGTTCCGATAAAATTTCCCCGAAATAGGACTAAGTCATCCAGCTTGGCGTAAGTGTCCCAGTTGGAATCAATAGTGATTTTTGCATGATTCTAAAACTCATCTACATCACTTTCCAGTTTCTAGGTGAACCTCTCCAATCTTATTAAGTTCTATTACATTTTGTTTTCATTTTTAGTTCATTTTGCATATCAGAATGTTTTTTTGAACAAAATGCATTTTCTTAGTTTAGCATTAATATATGATTACTTTTATCAGTTCTTTGCATCTAGGCCATTCTAGTTAGACATATTTCAATCATATTTGCATTAGTATTGAGTGAACCACCTAGGTTTTTGGGATACCTTTCTCATTTTAGGTGCAAAATCCTAGAAGTGTAAGAGAGCCCTATCCCCAAAAATATTTAGTTCACAACCCTCGATCAAGTATTAAGTGAGGTCATGAGCATGACACCTATGAAACATAGATTAGTTTCTTGATTCTCATGAAATTGATAAGCATGGCTAAAATGGGCCCTTCCATTAACATCTTCGTTCTTGATCCACCCCCTACTATCAAAGGAAGTAGGGTGCCTCTAGAATTTGAGTTTCTTCCTCCTGGGGACAACCCTACCTTTGGTAGTAGAATCTCTAATGGAATGGGGGATAGTGGTTCTAGTATGTCTAGCAATGGCTTCGATGATGGCTCTGGTGGTGGTCACAATAGTGGCTTTTGCGATGGCTATGGTGGTGGCTCCGACGGAGGCCACACTGGTGGCCTTGGTGGTGGTTTCGGTAGTGATCACAGCGATAGCTCTAGAGGTGGTTCTGGAGGAGGTTCCATTAGTCCTTTGTCATCTTCTAACCTTATTTTGAATGCTCTCCTAGAGAATATGGGTCAAATGCAAAACTAGTTGGTGAATTTGTCTTAGGCCTCTACCCAACCCATCTTCCAGCTCTTCTTTCGACATAGGCCTTTATCGGTGATGATTTTGAACACTCCCTTCCCTAAGGGGATGGAAATTCCTAAGTTTTAGAAGTATGGTGGTAAAGGAGACCCTCAAACACATGTGTCATCTTTTAATACGATGTGTACGAATTTATTTCACCACAA
This sequence comes from Sequoia sempervirens, assembly GCA_007258455.2. Taxonomy (NCBI): domain Eukaryota; kingdom Viridiplantae; phylum Streptophyta; class Pinopsida; order Cupressales; family Cupressaceae; genus Sequoia; species Sequoia sempervirens. Next base: position 52,185 of record VDFB02044190.1, read on the forward strand.
TGCTCTGATGGAAAAACTCTTTCCTCAATCTCTCAAGGATACAAGACAAGAATGGTATTTTTCCTTGCCTGATAACTCTATATTCTCACTCAACCAACTTGTAAATTAGTTTCTCTAGTAGTTCTAAGCTAATATCGGTCCAAAAGTGATCTCAAATCTCATCTGATGTAAGAAAGGAGAGCACGAGAAGATCATTGATTTCATTGCATGATACCAAGTGCTCTTTTCACAAATATCTTACCCACTACCTGACTCAGATGTATAGGAGGTGTTCATAAGAAACTTGCAATGATCTTGGCAAGAGAAATTTACCTTAATGAAGTACCCTTCTTTTGCACGTGCCCATGAATGACATTGCAAGAGTATCAGTAGATGGTTGTTCAATTTAGGTGATCTTCCTTGTGCTCCTATCTCAAAGGAAGATCTATAGTATCAATTTAAAGAAAAGGAAAATCTATTGCAAATGTAGTCTTCACATCTAATGAAAGAGGCCTTAAGCATAACAGACAATTTACTAAATTATTTGAATCTTATTCTTCTATTTTACATTGAAGGATAAGATTATAACATTAGAAGATCCTTGACCTCTCAGAGAACCTTATCCTGACTGGTATGATGGGAACACAGTCTACCAATACCATCGTGTCCATGGGTATAATACTAAACATTGTATGTGCTTGCATCATAGGATACAATATTGCATCAATGTGGTACCATCCATCTCGATGGTAAAAAGTAGAATGCGAATAATTCGGTGGCTAAGGTGAATAGTGAGTTGTATATTTATATGGACCCATTTTCGTCTCACTCTGTAAACTTAATTATTGATCCTTCTAGTGATTTTCTTGAGGCCTCAACATATGTTTAAAATGTGCTCTCATTTACTCCTAGTCCTCCCCCTCAACCTGCGACTGGTTTTCCAGATGTAACTTTTACATCGCAATACTTACCCATGAATAAAAAATCATCTCCCCTATATATTCTCACTCACCTCAATGGAAATATTGTGACAAGAGTCCTTGTCAACCTTGCAAGTTGAGTGAATGTTATTATAGAAGAGACTCTATAGTTAAATTCATTACAGCAAGAGGAATATGAGAAGACAAAAAACTACTATATGATTCATGATGGCCTCTCTCTTGCTCTATATGGCTTTACAACTCTTTCCATCCTAGTGGGACCTAGGGTTGTGGATACTACTTTTGATGTCATCCCAAAATTTGATCTGTTTAGGGTGAAGCTAGGCATCCCTTGACTAGCTTCCATGAATGAAACCACTTTCGTCATTCTTAAATGTAGTAAATTTTCTCACGAAGGTGGTGTGTATGTCATGCAAGACATTGGGTATCAGCCATTGGTATCTCACAGAGGATATTCCCTGGATCATTTTTAACCCACCCCGGTTGGTCTGCTTCCTCCCAAAATGGACCTACTTTATCAAAATTATATTAAGTATAAGACCAGAGACAAGGTGCAGCTAAAAATGACTCACCCTGTGGTGCAGTGGCAAGCTTCCTTTTCCTCTCAAAAGGGGAAGGAGAATCTTTCTCGCACTCAGGGGCCTTCTTCTTCTATTATTCCACTTATTGCTTCCTCTCACCTTGTTGTAGCACCATTGACTTCCACCCCTATGCATCTCTTCAGAATTCTGATGGTTTCCACTTAGAAGATGGCCAAGTTTCAGGCGTTTGAACTTCCTGTCTTACCCATAGTGCCTTAGCCTGTTTTGTATGGTAAGGGGAAGGGTCCCTATAGAGAATTTTTTGCATCTCGACCTTTGTGGCCTTCTACTACTCCTACCTCTAAGATAGTGAATGGGAAGAGGTTTTTCACCAAGGCACTCAAGTTTGCTCCCCCTTATATTGTTGCATCTATCTCTCCATCTCTTCCTCCTATTCCTATATATGAGTCACTCCCTCCACTCCTTCCACTCCTTCTCAAGTTGCAGCCTCTAGATCCTAGAGCCATAGAAATCACCTTGCATGTGAGCATAAGCATCGAAGGAAGGCTCTAGCCACTAATAAAGTTGTCTTGCAGAAGAAGGAAGGGGAGTGAGTAGCTCCTCCTCTTGTCCTCCCCTTCTTCCCCTTCAGCTTTAGTTCCCTCCACCTCAATCTTGCTCACGGCTCCCCCTGCAAGCATAAAAAATCCTCACCTAAAGAGGGTGTAGGTATTCATTTCTCCTTTGGTTGAGCTTCCTCTATTGATGCCCCTTTCGAACATACCGCCCTTTTCCAAACTTGTGGACATGTCGAACACCCTAGTGGTGTCTGTTGTAGTTTTCTTCTCTTCCTCCTCACCTTCTACTTCATCTATGGGGATCTCACATCCCTTGATGAACTGAAAGATGGAGGATGACCCTGCTTGCAATGGGGGTCAGAAGAAGGTTTCACCTTCCTTGAAGGTTGGCTCTATGTTGGCCTGCACCATCCTAGTGACAGATGCAGCCCCGGTGTCCCCGAAGTTCGTCACTACTCAAGAATCTTTCTATGAGGCTAATAGTGCATCTTGAGTGCCTCCTCCATCACCCACTGAGTTGATACATGGCACTCATGTAAAGTGCATGTTCAACTCTGTAGATGATGTCCCAGCTCTGTCGGTGATCTTTGCAAGATCATTGACATTTACCTCATAGGAACTGAGTGGAGAAGACCGTGAGGTTCCTTCTTCCTTGGCTCTTGTCATAGGAGAGTCAAAGGGTACCCCCTTGTTATCCTACCCATGTAGGCTCATCTACCTTCCCCTTACAATGATCTAGATTAGGAGAATGGTGACCTATTGGTTGATGAGGACTAAGGCGGAACCTCTTCTTTACCTGTAGATTAGATTATGTGTGTTATTGTAGTGTAGGAAAATGCATACCCTTGCATTTTCACAATTTTTTAGGTCTTCCTTGTTTTATTTATCCCTATTTATGTCTTAATTGGTCCTATTTTGCATCCACAAGTCTAATAAATTATATCTTTTTATGGCTAATCTTGACAAACATCAAAGGATAAATGATAATTTATTGATTTTGGTTGTGTGCCCTTGACTAAATTTGGTACTAGGAATAAGATGTCACCTAGGGTTTCATTATCCTCCAAATGTCTTGGGACCTTGCTTTCAAAAGTGCCTTGGAAGGCACCCTTTTTGGAGTTTGTGCCCCGAGTTTCAAGCCTTGGGACTAAGACACCACCTAGGGTGTCTTCATATTTAATGTCAAATATTGGTAGGATTTAGCCTCCTTTAATTAATGATTTCATATGTCAGCTTGTTGTAGTGTAATTTTAGGATATTAAGCATGGATAAGTATAAATACAATGTTCTTTCACTCATTTTTATATAAGAATTTTGTGAGATCATTCCTAATAGCAGTTCACAAGAGCTTTGAAGACTAGTTCATCAAGCATTTGGAGCTATCATCAAGATTCAAGCGTTGTGTCAAAGATATTCTTTTATCATGTGTGTTTTTGAGCTGACATTTGTGATGTAGGGTTTTGATTCAAGCAAGCAATTCAAGTCAAGATCTATCAATCATTCAATTCAAGATCTACATTCAAGCTAGCCACTTCACACAAGTTTTCATATTTCATAACACAGGTTTGGTGAGTAGAAACATAGCACTTTGTTCATTCATCATTTCCCTTCATTATTTCATTTCATTCCAAGGTTTAATTACCAACAAGGCGTTTGACCAAGGGAAACCCCTATTTACTAACAATTGACCAACAATTTCTTCTTCTCTTGGGTGTTTGTGTTTACAGATTTAGGTTGAAGATCATTTGGATTGAAAAGTTGCAAATTTGTAAAGTTGCATTGCAAAGTTGTCATCTTCACCGAAAGTCACCTATAGACCAGATCTGGAAGTCTCAGGACCTGAGATCTAAGAAGAAAGAAGTACAAACCTTGGACCTTAGGATCACATTCCAAAATTTCAAGAATTTAGATTAGGACTAAGAAGACAGTAATGGCATCTTAGTCCTCTTGGAGATATTTTTTAGAGATTCTTTTGGATTTTGTTCCAATTAACATCTGAAGATTTTGTGTTCACCCCAAAATATAGCAGCATGACTAAGAAGATAGTAACGGAGTATTAGTCCTCCCTAGCATATTTTGACGTATTTTTGTATTTCCAGAATCCTTACCACATTTCTAGACTTCCTAGGTACATACATCCTAACTTGCTATTACTTAATTTTTTCATTTGCACTTATTATTTGGCTTGCATTAGTAGGTTTTGCGAGTTCAATGTTAAGCTATCTTTTCCAAGCTTTTGCTTGGTGGTGAACCCTTCAAATCCTAAGGAATCTTCCTAGGTATCCCTTGTTGAGAATTGACTCACCTTTGTATTGATATTCATTCCAATTTGGGATCCTAGGTTTCCTTGAATGAACCATCCCCTATAGACAAAAATCTAGGATTAGGGGCCCCTTTCTTGCATTGTGAGTCCCTTTTCCATAACATTATTTTTCCAATGGTTTAGTTGTGTTCCCCCATGTTTGTTTTATATGTTAATGGATGACCTTTTTCACCCTTGTAGGTTCTTGGATACAGGATTTTTTTGTTTCATAAAGCCTCTTGTATTTGTCACATCATTCTTCTCTTTGTTGTGCTTTAATTTTTGACAATTAGGGATGATGCAAAGTGTTGGGGGTATTTAGGCCTCCCTTCCATGTTGACCCAATTTTTAATTTATTTTTTTTTTTCATGTACCTTTCTTCACCTGTGGTCTAATATAATAGGGGGTCGATGACAGTTCATTTATATATTATTATATCTATTTATCTATATTTATGAGCAGTTATGACCCCGAAATATCAGATCCCCCTGTCTCTTATTCGTTATGTCATGGTTTCTCCTTTCTTTTTCTCTTTCTCTCTTCTTTTCTTGTTTTGTGATGTTTTGGTGCTCAAGTTTTGTCCCTCGCATGTGTGACAACATTACCATAGTTATGTCTCATCATGTTTCTTGGGCCACAACATCACTTCCATTCTTTATTTGCTCTCCTTAGGATGTCATGTTCCTCTGAGTTTAGCACACACTTGCTTCAATTTTTAAAACATGTATTTGGTGGCCAATGAATCCCTTCTTGAAAATCTCTAATTTTTCAAACATTACATTCTTCAACGTGGAATCCTAAACGAACTTTTCTTTCATCTTGAATTTGTAAGATATAATTCGCATTTTCCCTTGCGAGGGAGTGCTCTTTCTTTCAAATTCCTTGATGAAATGAATCTTTCAAAAGTATTCCTTGATGCTAGAATCATTGGTGAAAAAATGTTGTTTCTTTTCAAAAACGTTCACTTTCAAACTAAGTGTCCCTTGAGTGGACCCCTTTGAAAGCTCTTCCTTCAATTGTTGATTTTTTTCTTGCTTGTCTGTGTGGCTTTTTGAAATCTAACATGCTTTGTCTACAAATTAACATGTCTACCCTTTCATAGATCTATGTACCTACGGTGCATTTTTTCAACTCTCCTTGGGTCCAAGGACCTATGGATCCATCTTCTCTTTTTGTTCTTTTGGATGGGTGAGATTGTGGTCTACTTCCTCAATGGTTCATGTATATTGTCTTTGAACTCTTTCAATCTACTTTACCTTGCATTGGTAGCACATATTCTCACTAAAGTGGGGGAAAATGTAATGGAGTTAATTTTCACCCCTCACAAATTCCCTATTTACACCCCTTACCTTAGAAAAATTAAACTCGATGATGCTTTTCCACTTCATCCACTCACTTTCCACCGACTTGGCAGCTATCTATAGTGTTAATGGGGGAATTTTTTTAGGGATGCTAGCACGATACATGGATGTCTATGTAGTGTGCTACCATCCTCATAGGATTCCCACCTCTGGAATCTACAAAGGAATTACACTTCTCCATTAGTGACGAAGAGTAACACCCATGTGCCCTTGACCGACCTTCAATGACTCTTTTGGGCTTCTATCCATCATAAAACACTCTATGATTCATTCGATTCAATCTTCTCCAATCTCCTACATGTTTCTCCATTCGACTTGCTACTACACACTCCATTTTTCACATAATTCTCAATTGTTGAAGCTCCAAGGCATTACTCTATTGGTTTTTCTACTTACATTGTTGTGAAAATGGTAGTACTCACAACCTTGCAAGCTTGCATCTCCCTTCACGTGCTCGAGGGTACCTTGTTTGGGAGGTTATATCCATTCCATTTAGCATTGTTATTTATTTTCATAGCATAGTGTTGTTACCATTGCTTGGAATTTCTTACATTCCTATACTTTCTTTATTGCATTTTCTATATCATGGCTATTCTAGCTATCCACAGAGGTGGGAATACTAAAACAGGGTTTGACTATGGCCAGCCCCGAAATAGCCCCAACATTTTTCCTTGTTCTACTACATGTAGGTGATCACGTTTGGGTGGATCTTGAAAAATACTAGAATGATCGTGAGTTACATTTCTATCATCATTATTCTCATCAACTTTCATTTCCTAAGTTAAAGTATTCTTCTTGCTCATTTCATAGCTTAGCTATTTCTTACTTTTCATCATTAGTATTTTTATCATGTAGTTAATTAATTCCCTGCTAGTCTTCGTCGTCTTACATACTTCTATTTTTTACATACACCAACAACCGACCAAGATGCCAGTGCACCACTCTATCTTATGTCTTCTATGCTGGGGTCCTCTAGTAGAGAGTTTCCTAGGTCATAGTTTGAGCTCAAGAATTTTCTCACCTAGTTCTTTAAACCTCTCGAGCTGATAGAAGGATAGTGGCAGGTGAATTTCCCTTCCTTTTTAGGCTCCTAAAACCTTAAACCTACCTTGAACAATCTTGTGTGTGAGGTAGATCAAGGTAGCTAATCGTTCTAGACCCTCCCATGACTTGGGGTCCTGAGTGGTTTGTCCTTGTCCTCTACAGGCTTGGACAAAGTCGACTAAGTGAAACAAAAATAGATAAAAGTCTAACTTATTTTCTTTTTTAATAGCAAGCTTGTAAACAGGAAATGTGATGAATAGTTGGCACCATATTATAAATTATGTGTTTCATTTAGAAGTCTTTTTAGCATGCAAGTCAATTTCCAAATTGAAGCATGTTCTTTATGAACCCATCAAACTGTTATTGGAAAGCATTGAGTCAATCTGCTATCCTAAATGAGTGAGTATTGAGATAGATATCACCACCTTTTTATAATTAAGTTGATTCATTGATATTTGGATGAGAAGTGACATATCATAAGCCTTGTTTGTAGCCTATAGATTTTGGTTTTTGGGTATAAATATGAGGCATCCTCACCTCATTTGGATACGCTTCTTCTATGCATCATTACACTACTCCATCCTGCTATATTTTCATTTAGAGATTCTTATTTTGCTGAGAGTTATTGTGAGGGAAATTGAGAGGGATTTGTTCCTAAGTTGAGTTTAAGAGGGGGGAAAGCTTGAGATATAGTGATTCAATTGGAATAAGTGATTAACATGCATGAGATTCTATTATTTTCATGTTGTATCTTTTATCTAAAAGATTGAAATTGCCTTGTGTGTTTAAATTGGAAATTGCAATATTTACTTGAAAGTGAAAACTTAGGAAATTTACTTGCGTGAATTGGCTAGCATGAATGTGGATCTTGACTATTGATAGGATGTTGTAGATCTTGACTTGAATTCTTGCTTGAATCATAAGAATCTACATCATAAAATGTTAGCTCAAAAACAAACATGATGCATGATGACTTTGACATGATGCTTGAATCTTGCATAATGTTCTCAAATGCTTGGTAATCAACTCTTGAATGCTCTTGTAATCACAAACTTGCTATATGCATGAATAATTAAAAGTTGCTAGGTCTTGTTAGGAGAAAATATGTGAAATAACCTTGTATTTATACTTGTTTATGACAAATTTCTTGAAATTACAACATTACAAGCCAACATCAGATCTAGGAGAATAAAATAATGCCAAGAATTTGAATTCAAATTCGTTCTAAGCTAAGAAGGAATCATACGAAACTTGAGGCATATGAGACCCAGTAGGCTAAGCTTGAGACACAAATTCAAGAAAGGCTTAGTTTAATGTGAAATTCAAGTTTAGGCCCTGAAACTTAGGTGGGACCCATACGCCCAAGATGGTGTATGAGTCCCAGATCACAAAATTTGTGCCATACAAACCAAAAACATTAATTTATGATTTTTAATTAGATATGTGTTGGGATTATCCTTAGAAAGATGCATTAAATAAGGCTTGTGGATGCAAAATAAGGCCAATTAAGGCATAAACAAGCCCAATTTTAGCATGGATGGCCCAAATAAGTGTGACAATGTAGAGAGATACATTTTTATACACTACAAAAGGTAAGGAGAAAGAAGTATAGATTGAAGAGGAAGAAGCTCAAAAAAGGGTCCCTAAGACTCCTAAGTATGTGAAAAAGAATCATTTTGAAGATCAGATCATTGGTGACAAGAACAAAGGTGTTTTGATCAAGAGAAAAGTTACAATGATAGAAGAATAGGTAAATCTATGTTTACTTTCTAAAGTTGAACCTAAAACAATGGTTGAAGCATGCAAAGATGATTTTTGGATCAAGGCGATGGTAGAGGAACTAATCAGATTGAGAAGAATCAAACCTAGGAACTGTAAACACCTAAAATTGAACTAGGCCTGCAAACTCAATTTTCTCCATCATTCTTCTAAAACATAATTAAAATATTTGATTATGTCCTATCCAAATTCAACTATTAATTAAATAATTCCTAATTATTTAATTAATTCATGGCTTTTATTCTTCTTGATTATTTAAATAAATGAATTACATTTATTTTATTTAAATACACCACTAATGTCTAATCTCTTATTTAATTAAATAATTCTTTAAATTTATTTAATTAATCCATTATTCCCTCTTTATTATTTAAGTAATTAAACTTTAATTATTTATTTATTTAAATAGGTCTCTACTATTAAATATCTTCTCATAATTAAATAAATCCTCCATAATTTATTTAATAATTGACCCACTTCCTCCATAATTAAATAATTAAAATTAATTATTTAATTATCTCATTTATTTCCTCCAAATTTAAATAAAATGATTTATTTAAACTTCCCTCTTTCCAAATAAGTAATTTTAAATTACTATTTGTTCTCACATTATCCCACCTTTTTTAATTAAATTAATTTTAATTCAAAATGACAGTTTTCCTCTATAAATCAAGTAATTTTAAAAATTATTTGATTTTCTAACTCCCTCTTCTTTCACATGCATTCTTATCCTTTGATTTGATTTTCTTAAATCAAATCTTGGCCGCTCATTTTGAATTCACCCTAATATTGCCCTAACCCTAATTATGGGTTGTCATATTCAATCTCATCCACTGATTTTGGAGCATTTCTCATCCTCAATCTTGGTCATCCATTCAAAATAACATTTTCTATAAAATGCCAATTTTTCTCTCATTCTTACACACTTCAAACTCTTCATACACTTTATTTTTCTAAGACACTTCTTACATCTCGTTTTCTTAGCATACTTCATTTGTCTTAGCATAATTTAGTTTAGATTTGCTCATTAGTTGCACAAGTGCATAGTTAGCATTTCATATTCAAATCCTTCAACACTTGTTGGTCTTGGAATTGTCAAAATAGTTGCTCACACATAGAATCTGAGGGCACAATCATATTGCAGCAAGTTGAGAAGGTATAATGGAGGTTAGCCATGGAGAAGGAAGACATTTGGATGAGATCATTTCTTTTGTTTTCATATTATTTCCTTTCCTCTTCATTATGACTTTGGGTTTTTTATATTGATGCATTAATCTGCTAACCATAGGAAAGTTCCCATAGTTACATTGGTGAACTCAACATTCACTTTTTGCAGTTTCATAGAGATTTGTTTCAGATTTTTTGTAGGTACAAGTACAGCACGATGCAATCACAAATTTCTGAGACACAAATGCCCTGTCACGACACATTTGCATTCAAAAATGACACAATTGCTTTGTTAAGCCGCATTTGCGAGCCCGAATGACGCATTTGATAGATCAAGCTACATCTGAGACCTATAGTGACACATTTGATTTTGAGTTGCATTTGCTTTATCTAGCGATGCATCTACTCTATTGCGATGCATTCGCCTATGTAATATTTTTTTTGGTTTTTCTTACTTTTTCCAGATTTAATTTCTTTCCTTTTAGGTTAGATATTTTTTGGATACTAATTTGTTTTGTTACAGCATGTGGCAAGCTGGAGTTGGAGTCTAATCATTGTTGTTTGTTGTTATTTATTTTTGCAATCTTAATCAAACCAACAACTACAAATTTGAATTTACATTCATGAGTTAAAATGAACATGCATGAATATTCATTGGATTAAAAATAACACAATCATGCATTATAACTCACAGGTTTAAAATTAATCTACATTATCTCATGGCATTGGTCTAAAATACACAACTGTTTGTCTCACATTTCATTTTGGGCTTTAAAAATGAACAAGTATTTTGTGTGTTTTGTGGTCTAGTAATAATCTCTCAAGTGTGTATTCTCTTGTGCTTTGAGCAATCTTGAGAAAACAAAAACACTAAGAAATTGTTACTTTATCACCCCTCACATTTACTTTTGGGTTTTAAAATGAACAATTGTTGCAAGTATGAGTGGAGTATATACCATGTGTTCTCTCTTTATTTCATCACAAAATAAGGATTGATCGAACTACAGATATACAAGCTCACTTTTGTTTATCTTAGAGGGTCTACCTTGTGGGAAAAAGTAATCACCCAAGGGAATGACCCAATCGGTAACACATTAAAGCCAAGTGCATTTCCAACCGGTATATAAGTGTGGGTATTGGAACAAAGGATAGTATCACGAGGTTTGTTCTGACAAGAAGGGAAAAAATGGTCTCTCGCCACATGGATCAACCCCCACAAATAGAAATTCCTTACTAAAACCTTTGTTATAGTTGGCCAAAAACCTTTATCTATTCTTTGGTGTAGCAACGGTCATTGCAAAGGAATCCACATTCTCATAGTTTTTAGTAGAGATGATTAGTCGGACATGGGAGTTTCAAGGGGGCTAGAAGCTTGGTTGACCTAAGAAGTGAGTGCACTGTAAGGGGGAGCCCGTGTGGCCAAGCTTCTAAATTCATCCGCTAAGAATAAGTGTGGTTGGAGTAAAATCCATGTGGAATCTAAAAGAATACAGTCCTTCAAGCCATAGGGGTGTACTTGTTTTTTATGTGGTTGTTTTTGCAAAATTTCAAAGACAATGTGTTTTTCCATGTGTTTTTCAAACTAAATGAACAATTAAACATCCTTTTCAAATCAAGAACAACACTTTAAACTGAAATACAATCTTCACAATCTGCTAAAATTTGACAAGAAACTAGACTCTGCAACGCATTTGCTAGTTTTTTGTGACACATTTGACATCCTGCACTGCATTTACTACTTTTTGCACTGCAATTATTTTGTTAAACCGCGTGCACTATCTCAAATGTCACATTTGCTTATTTTGCACCATATTTGCTACTTTTGCACTACATTTGCTACTTTTGTACAACAATCGCTCTATTCAACCGCATACAATTTCTCAAATGCTACATCTACCTGTTTTGCAACACATTTGCTACTTTTTGCACTGCAACTGCTCTGTTGAACCACATATGCTCTCTGAAACACCACATTTTCTCATTTTGTGACACATTCGATACATTGCAATGCATTTGAAGCTTAAAACGACGCAATTTCCTGTAACCTGAGAAAACATTATCATTGTCAAAACCCGAGGCTAAACAATTGCAAACATATTTCAAACATCTTTTTCTTTTGTCTTTGTCCACAACTAGATCAAGAATTGTTCAAATTTTTCCATCCTTGCATTTTAGGTTGCATTTTTAGTTTGTCATAGGTCTATCATTGCACTTCCTTAAATTGCATCGATAGGATTTACCATCATCTTAGGTCCTCATTTTACAGATTTTAGGATAGGAATCCTTGTCATTCTTTGTCAAACATTTGTCTTCAAGATTAGGTTGTCATTGGACTTGATCAAACTATTTCCTTAAGTCTTTTTCCTTTTAGTGGGCCATTTCTAACTCAATAGTCTAGTGTGGAAACCACACTTTTTCATATTTGTCCTTTAGTCCTTTTAAAGTCCTTAACATTCCAAAATTGAGACATTGTCTAAACTTTGTATGGTTGAGTGTGCCTCTCCTTAAGTTTACCAATATTGAGTGCATCCTAGAATCCCTTACATTTGCATTTGCACACCTTTAGTCTTCTCATTTTCGTCTCATTAGCATTTACCATTTTCCTTTGGTCACCATCATTATCATTTTATAGCATTTCTTAATCCAAAAAAATCCAAAAACATAGTCTCAAACCATTTGCATTTGGTCATCCTCCATCTCCCCTCGTTTGAGAAAAACTTTTATGGTCGAAACAAGACTGGACAACGAAAAAAGAGAATGGATCTTTTTGGACAAGGCAAAAACCCTTACAATTTCCTTAATGACATGAATGCAAACAATTTCTCTAATGACATGAATGCAAATACCAACATGGGAAATTCATCCACCAATCCATTTAGTGAAATGACTATTCCATCTTCTTCACACAATCCTTTTGAACAATTCATCCACAGAGACCAAAATGGACAAATATTTCAGGAAGACATACATGTTGCTGCATAAAATCTTAAAGTAGCCTCCTTTGTGGAAGAGTTAGTCTTGCAAGACTCGGATAGATACCTAGCCATGCTCCTTGACCAAGGGGCTAGGTTACCAAAAGGATATACATCAACACCATAAGAGTAGCATCTCCCGATCCTACCAATCAAACAAACCCATCACATGATGTAAACAACACCTCCATGGGAGCTTCAACACAAAGTGTCAACAACACCATTAATGCTACCTCTATTGGTGCTACCACCACCCAAAATACAACCAATACATCCAATGTGGTTAACACAATGTCTATTGGGGGAACATCAACCCTAACAAACACCACATCACAGTCAATCCCTCCACAAATATCCATAATTTCCTGACAAACTATTGGATCAAAATTTGGGACTTCATCGAATACAATGGGAACCAACACATCAAACCTCTTTGGAGCTTCATCTAGCTCTATGGGGACATCAGCAAACCTTTTATTGGATTCCTCTACTAATACAATGGAAAAAAATTCATCAAACCCCTTTGGGAAGAACAAACGAAGAGTTGTCATTCAAGGATCTCAATCCAATGTCCATAATTCATCACAAATCAACACAAATGTTCCCTTAAGACAAAATACCAATATTTCAAATGGTCACACCTATCAATTTGGACAAGGAAACCAACATATGACTCCATTTGGTCACCAACATGTTCAAGGACAACAAATTCCACAAATTCAATTTAACATAGCTGGAACCACATTCTCACATATGCATCTCAAGTCCATACACATCAACAAATCCCTAATAAAACAATCCATTTCCAAAAAATGCCAAATCAAAATACCCATTTCATTCATCAACAACACATTCCACATCAGAACACATCATCACAATAAGTGGGAAATCAATCCATACCTCTCATGAGCCTATGTGATGCTACAAACAATCCTATTGTGGAGGTACTCACACTCAAAAATCTTGCTCTTCAAACACAAGTCGAAACTTTGCAAATGGCCAAAAAAAATTCTTACATGACATATGACTTATGTCCATATCCATTTGATGCAACCTTGTACATGCCACCATTCCCTCCAAGATATATGGTGCCACACTTCCCTAAATACAAAGGAAAAACTAATCCCATCAAACACATCAGAGAATTCACAACTAGTTGCATGGGTATTGCCTATGAACATACTTACCTAATGAGACTCTTCTCTAGGAGTCTCACGGGTCATGCACTGGAGTGGTTCGCACAATTTCCTAAAGGAATAAAATCATGGGAAGAATTGGCCAACAGGTTTGTCGAAAATTATGCCTATAATATTGATACAGACATTGACATTGTCTCCTTATGAAAACTCACTCAAGAGGACACTGGTGAGACATTTATCCCATTCTTCCAAATATGGATAACCCTAGCAAGTTTATGTCCTATGGAGATACCTAAAAAGGAAAAGGTTACCATGTTTTTATAGAATCTCCTTGGACCGCTAAGATATGGCCTTCAAGTCCATTGTTGCACCACCTTTCCTGACCTTGTTGAAAAAGGAGTCCAACTTGAAAAACCTTTAATCGCCAAAGGTAAACTTAAGTATGGTAGCAAAACCATAAACACTACCACAAACAACAACCCAAGTGCTTCCAATGACAAAAACAAATACTGGGTTAAAAATAAACACATCACCAATGATGGAGTGGTTGACACAAAAATGGTCAATGCAACAGGTCTTGTGCTCACTCTTAAAGGAGTCCAAATTCAAATTGCACCTGTCAGTACACCAACACCAATTGCTAATTCCATTCAAAACAATCCTGCTCAATCCAATCAAAGGCAACCATGTCAACCACGAAAATTTCAAAAATGCACATACACCCCCTTGGGTGAACCAATTGAAGGAGTCCTTAAGAAACTTATTCAAAATGGTGTTATCACATTGGAAGACCCTAAACCATATGACCTTGGTCAGTTCAAGCCATCATGGTGGGATGATACTACATTTTATGGTTATCACCATGTCAAAGGGCATAAAACTTCCTCTTGTCGTCAATTAAGAAACCTTGTACAAGATCTTATTGAAAACTGTACTATCGAGCTTGGTGGTCAACCATTTGCATCTAACTCAAATCATACAATTCACAAGAACCAACTGTAGGATCATGGTTCTGGTAACCCCTCATCATTTTCACAAAGAATAATAACAATCAAGGCAATTATGCTCATGTCGCTTTCAACTATTCAAGTGGTCCTATCATTAATAACCTTCAGGCTCCTAATGAAGACAAATGTGTCAATACCATTACTATTAAGAAGACCCCGGAATGCAATGTCACCACACGCAAAGCCAAGGTCACCATCCCAGGCCCTTCTGCTCATCAACCCAAGATTACAATACCTGGCCCATCTATCAAGCGACCAAAACCCAATCCAGAATTCAACCTTATCGAGCAATTGAGAAAAACTCCCGCCCAAATTTCCATCCTTGAGTTGCTTTGCATTTCGCCCATGCATAAGGCTATATTGGATAAGATCTTGCAAGATTCTTCCATTCCAACTAATATTGATTTCAACCATTTCAAAACCATGGTCAGATATTTGAATTTCCCTCATCACATTACCTTTTCAGACCTTGACTATGATTCACCCAAACCATCTCATAATGGTGCCCTACATATCAGAGGTTTTCATCCATAAGCATAAGGTTAGAAGAATCCTAGTAGATGGTGGAGTACGATTGAACATCTTCTCTTTAAAATTGGTCAAAGCTCTGGGCTTCTTTGATGCTTGTGTAGATGCTATAAATATTATTGTGGTAAAATCATATGATGATGAAGAACGCAATTCTAAAGGCATCATTACACTTCCAATTCGTGTGGGACCGACTATTATAGATACAACATGTCAAGTTATAGAGTGTGATCTACCTTACTATGTCTTGCTTGGTCATCCATGGATTCACACCTTAAAGGCCATCCCCTCCACCTACCACCAATGATTGAAGTTCCCCTTATTTGTCACTAAAATCACTATACCAGGAGATCCTGATCCTTTTCAATATTGCACCAATTTGTGAGCTACTTCGGAGAACCAAGTGCCTATCAATCAAGAGGCTTCAACATCCACTTCATCTAAATACATTAACCCATCCACACTCACC
Source organism: Sequoia sempervirens (assembly GCA_007258455.2). Classification (NCBI taxonomy): domain Eukaryota; kingdom Viridiplantae; phylum Streptophyta; class Pinopsida; order Cupressales; family Cupressaceae; genus Sequoia; species Sequoia sempervirens. The sequence continues at coordinate 67,972 of VDFB02044190.1, forward strand.
AAGTCATCCATATCCACTCCATCGACTTCCACCACATCATCCTCCTCAGCCACCATACCAAGTATTGACTTTAAGATCCAGGATGTTGGTTGTGGAGAATTCAAATTGAATACGGCTTACTATATCACAACAATACCCAAGCCACCTAAAGTCTATGGTCGACCTTGTTTCACAATAGAGCCTAAGAAGACTTTGAAGGTTCCTCCAAAGATGGTCTTCACACTATGGGGAGAAATGAATGATGAGGACATTTTAGACTTATCTGCTTGGATCTACAAGGACCCAACAGAATCACCCTCGCTATCAATACATATCTATGGCAAAGGATACAACATATGCATATGCAAAGCACATAGTTTTGATGGAACTAGTGGCCTTGGACAGGACAACACTAGAAGGAGATAACTTATCATTCCTTCTAAGAGACCAAAGTATCTAGGGCTAGGGTTTGAGCAACTCAGAACTGACGATCGACGTACCAATGTACTTTCATGTGAGGATGTAACGACTCCTAAAAGTGTCAAGACAAGCGAAGACTCCCATATTGAAACTGACTCTCATGAATAGGAATGGGGATTTGATAGAACTCTGAGTGACTATGACATTGATGAGCTATTCCTAGAACTTGGCCAACCCCCTTTTGAGGAAATATTTAGACAAATGTATATCGTTGATCCTTTGGATAGCCATTCTAAGCATAAAGAATGGGTAAGCATTTCATGGGACCCAAATGTGAATAAATTTAAATCTTCGCGGGGAATTCCTGACTTGTCCCGCCCCATTCCTGAACCCACCCATCAGCCTAACATGCTTGAGTCTACTATCCATGCCTCTGAACTACCATCCATTGGTCATGATTTTGATCCTTTTGTCCCATACTATGACCATGAATATAACTCATCCGAGTCTGAAGATGGTCCTTGGATCGAATCTGACTACCGAATTGAGGAAAAAATTTCTATCTTCACACTTAAGGCTTCCATTTTCATTCTTTCCGCATCTTCCCTACCATTTACCAGTACTGAAAATGGTATCTCCCTTGTCTACCCACAGTTCATTAACTGGGATCAACAAGGCCCGCCCGTTATGGAAATTTTTCAGAATGATGAAGCCATTGTAGAATTCATGGGACTCCGTGAGGGCATACCAAGTGATGATCACAATGTGGGATTTTCTATCGATCTAGATTGTATGACATACTTTGGGGAGACTGTGCAATCCTCCAGTCACAAAATATAAGAAATAAAACAAAAAAATACATGTCTTTAGGTGAAAATTGCAAGGTGCCTTCTGACAATACAATAGTAAAAAATAAAGGACGTATCTGAAGGTGAAAACCTCTCTGAGTCACCTAAGGATGGAGGATTGGACTTTCTTCCCGTAACATAGGAAAAAACGGCAATGCTTATTGAAGACACCATAGAAGTTAGCATTGCTACACCAGAGGACCCCAAAATGCTTCTCCTTGCCACATCATTAACAAAAGAAGAAAAGCCTGAATTCCAATAGTTCTTCTCAGAAAGAAAATTTAACTTTGCATGGTCATATGCCAGCATGCCAGGTCTAGATCCAAAATTAGTATTACACCATCTTCCTTTAATTCCAGGTATCAAACCAGTCAAACAAAAATTGTGAAAGATGCATCCACAGATTGCATTACTCATGAAGGCATAGCTTAAGAAGTTACTGGATGTTGGATTTATAAGATCAATAGATTATGATGACTGGATTTCCAACATCGTACCTGTCAACAAGCCAAATGGACAGATCTGCATTTGTACAATTTTTCATGATTTAAACAAGGCATGTCCAAAAGATGACTTTCCATTGCCGAATATAGACATCATTATTGATCTCATAGTAGGGTATGAGATTTTGTCCCTTATGGATGATTTCTCGAGCTACAATCAAATCCAAATCACCCCTGAAGATCAGCACAAAATAGCTTTTACCTGTCATTGGGGAACGTATTGTTGGAACGTCATACCTTTTAATCTAAAGAATGAAGGTGCCACATACCAGCGAGCCATGACAACGATCTTCCATGATCTCATGCACACCCTAATGGAAGATTATGTGGATGATCTTTTGGAAAAATATTTGACACAAAAAGATCATCTCAAGGTCCTCGACAAAATCTTTAGGTGGCTGGAAGAATACAAGGTCTGTTTGAACTCGAAGAAATGTGTTTTTGGGGTTACTTCAAGAAAAATATTGGGTTACATAGTTTCTCGCCGAGGCATAGAATTTGACTATGCAAAAGTGAAAGAAATATTAGACATGCCTCCTCCAAAAGGAATTAGTGAGCTAAGGACACTATAGGGCAGATTATAGTCCATCCAACAATTCATTGCACAACTTGCAAACAAATGTCAACCATTTTAGTACCTATTGTGCAAAAGTATCCCCTTTGTGTGGACAAATAAATGTTAGGCGGCCTTCCAAAAAATCAAAGAATATTTATTAACACCACCTATCTTAATTACTCCAATTGAAGGAAAACCTTTGATTTTGTATGTCTTTGCAACTACCAATGCACTGGGGGCATTGTTGGTACAAAATGACCATGAAGAAAAAGAGTGGGCTACATACTATATCAGTTACACATTGGTTGGATATGAGCTTAATTGCACATCCATTGAACGTGCATGTCTTGTAGTTGTCTTTGCGGCACATAAGTTATGACATTACATGTTGAACCACCAAACACACTTGGTAGCAAAGATTGATCCTTTGAAGTACCTTCTTAGTCAGGCAGCCTTGACAGGTTGGTAAGCAAAATGGGTAATGATCTTGAGTGAATATGACATACAATATGTTGAATGCAAGGCAATAAAAGGATAGGTAATAGCGGATCAACTTGCAGATGCACTGATAAAAGGAACTCATCCTTTGATAGCTGATTTTCCAAATGAGTCTATCTTTCATGCGAAAACTTCATCACTTTGGAAGTTGTATTTCGATAGGTCTCATACTGGTCATGGCTTAGGAGCAGGGATCCTATTCATCACACCACAAGGGGACTCCATTCCTAAGGCATTCTGAATTTCCTTCCCTTGTACCAATAATATTTTAGAATACGAGGCACTTGTCATAGGACTTTGAATGGCTATAAAATGGAAAATCAAGATACTTTTAGTTTTTAGAGATTCTCAATTGTTCATCAACCAGGTTACTGATGAGTATGACACAAAGGATGAAAAGTTAATGCCCTACAAATGCATGGTTCATAGCTTTCACTCATACTTCCACCAGATTACATTTGAACATATCCCTAGAGCACAAAACAAGGTAGCTAACACAATGGAAACTATCAAATCTCTCTTAGACATCCCCAATAATGTGTCACAACTGGAATTTTTAGTCAAGCAACTGTTGGTTCTAGCATATGATGTATTGGATTCAGAAATGGTCTATGAGCTTGTTGGTCCTGATTCGCCTTGGTATCAGGACATCTATGATTATCTTAAGTCCCAGAACCTTCCGCCCAACCTATCCAATAATCAAAGAAAATCCTTCATCTGAAAGGCCTCCCAATATACCAGCATCACTGACACCTTATACCGTTGTAGTTTTGACCAATCCCTTCTTTGCTTTCTTGACACTGATGAAGCCCAAACAACTTTACATGAGGTACATGAGGGTATATGCAAATCTCATTCGAGTGGCCCGACCTTAGCTAGGAAAGTTACAATACTTGGGTATTACTGACCGATAATAGAAAAAGATTCTCTTTAGTTTCTCAGAACATGTCAAGTGCACATTGATCTAATCCATGCACCCACATAGGATTGAGACCAATCACTTCTCTGTGGCCCTTCACATAATGGGGACTCGACCTTGTGGGAAAAATTCATCCCTCTTTGTCCTTTGGCCATAAATTCATTATCACCGCCATTAAGTATTTCACTAAGTGGATCAAAGCCATCCCCCTCACCTAAATCACCGGTAAACAGATTTCCAAGTTTATCCTTAATTACATCATCTGTTGGTATGGTGTCCCACAATCCATCATCACAAACAATGGTTGTCTGTTCCAAAACCAAGATGTCCATGAGCTTTTTGAATGCTTCCACATTTAATACCATTTTTCCACACCCTACTATCCACAAGGCAATGGTCAATCCGAGGTGTCCAATAAAATTATCCTTCAAATTCTTAAGAAGACTGTCAACAATGCTGGCTGTGATTGACATTTGTAAAACAATCCTTCCTTGTGGGCCTACCGCACCAACATCCACACACCCACTGGAACCACCCCATTTTCCATGGTCTATGGATCTGAAGCCATATTTCCCATCGAGGTCAAAATTCCTTCTCTCTAAGTCTCCTTGAAGGGATTGATTGATGATGAAGAGTACAAACAATCTCACCTACATGAGCTAGAAATGTTGTAAGAAAGAAGACAAAATGCCTTGAACCACTTAGAGGCATATCAAAACCATCTCTACAGAAGCTACAATAAAAGAGTGATGGTTAGAAAGTTTGAAATTGGTGATTTTGTCCTCATGCAATATCCAAGAAATTAGACTGATCGAGAAAAACTTGGCAAGTTTGAGCCCAATTGGCTAGGTCCTTACATCATCAAGTCCTCTTTCGGTTCTGGTGCTTATCAGTTGGCTATGCCTAATGGAGAACAATTGGTAGAGCCTATAAAATTCTTCATCTACACAAGTTCTATACATAGCATTGGAGAGCTTGGCTGAAAACCTTAAAAATACAAACAAAATTGAAAAATATAAAAAATCATCACCCTGATGAAAACTTGGGAAACAGGCATCTTGGTGACACCAAAAAAAATGAAAAAATGACAAAAATAGTAAAGAGAAATAAATCCATCCAATAGTGAAAACCTAGTAAACATGCGCTTTAGATAAGTACCATGGTGAAAACCTGGCAAACAGACACCATGTGTAGTTAGTCTTTGCTTCACCATCTACTATCATTCCATCTTCCTTCACTAACGAATACATACTCGCGATATCCTAACACATTCATGAAATTTTTCATAAGCCCTATCATTTTCGTCTATGGCTAGCATTGTTTGACATCACATCTTGCATACCCTTTCCTTCTATCCCGTGTATGTCCCCCCTCCATATCATTCTGCTTGAATAATCCTTGACCTATCTAGGGGCATGACCTTTATCATTTGACTATAGTGGGTATTGCATATGGTCCTGATATTCGTAAAAAGTCCTAAAAAAATCATAAAAATCATAAAAAGTCCAAAAACAATCCTAAAAATTAGAAAAAGTCCTCAAAACACCTAAAAATCATAAAAAAAGTCCTGAAAAAAGACCTAAAAAAATCGAAAAACATCCTTAAAAAAAAAAATCCAAAAACACCAAAACATCTTAAAAACACAAAACATCCAAATAACATCTCAAAAACACAAAAAAAAGGTCATTACTTTTCAAGTCAATCATGTCAATCAATCTTTGTCCTTGTCGAACTACGTCATCTCTACGCATTTGCTACGTAGGAAAGGCTCATCTTCGAGCCCCTGAGACATTCTATCAAGTCTTTTCCCATCTGTCCAAAATAAAAATTATGACTCAATCTTTTGTCATTTTGACAGTCATTGGTCGTGTCAAACTATAAGGTCTTTGAGTGTATGATGTAGCAAGGCCATCTGTCGATGAGCCCTCGAGGTCGCACTAGGTCAGTCCATTAGGGTTCATAACATTGCACTAGCACACACATCAAAAAGACTTCAAATCAAAAAAAATCATCCCAAAACATGAAAATTCTTACAACAAACTGATGGCAATCATTTAATCAACATGTCAATCATATCATCATGTCACTATCAACATATCATCAAACTCAAGTCAACTTTAGTCAAATTCAGCCAAAACAGGGCAAATTGTCACAACCACTTAAACTTTCAACTCTTGGTTATTCTTCAAATGTGTCCTTTTGAAGAATAGTTGTTGTCATTCATGCCTTAGTATGTGTCCTTCCTAGGCATCATCACTGTCATCTGGCATTTTGAGGGATCCTCTTGACATTTGAGGATCGATCCTCTCGACATTGACATTATTTAGGATGTTTCCTTTCTAAATTTGACAAACCTTAGCATTCATCATCTCGGCATTGTCAAAACTTGGCACCCAACATCTTAAAATTTAAAACTCCTAACATTTAGACACACTTGGAAAACACCTGGCAAACATTATCTTGGCATTTTTTTCTTTGATTTCTCATCATTTTATTAGTTTCTTCGCGATGTCCTGACAACAAGATTTAGAGAAGCAATGAAGTTTTATGATGATTGACTTATCTTATCCTTTCAGACTGTCATGTTACTAGTTTCTCAACAATATCCTGACAACAGGATTTAGAGAAGCAGCGATGTATCATGATGGTTGCCTTGATTTTTCATCATGTTGCTAGTTTTTTGATGATTTCCTGACAATAGGATTTAGAGAAGCAGCGATGTATCATGATGATTGGATTATCTTGTCTCTCTCAGGAAATCATATTGTTAGTTCCTTAAGGATGTCCTAGAAATAGGATTTGGAGGAGCAACGATATTTCATGACTTGTCTTTATTGTATTTATTTGTCTTTCTATGCTTGTGATTGGTTATGACAAAAAGACTGGAGCAATCATGCTCTTATTATGAGTCATGATCATCCTTGTCTGCAACTGCTTGTCTCATGTGATGGTTTGAACTTGCACACCTTGATCTATGTCATATCATGGTGTTTGTTGGCCATTCCAATAATCCGCACAATGATGATTAAGAGCAATAATTTTTAATACCTAATATGATAATATGTTGAATGATTTGGTCTAGACACTAACATTCATCTCCATCTCTCTTGTCGTCTCATCCCATTTTTCTCATGATGACAACTTGTGACATACAAAAACAATTGCATACATGATCATATAGACATTGCATTAGATTACAACATATAGTTATTTCAATCATTTCCATTTACATCATTAGCATATATCATTTGTATTGACATAACATTTATGTGCATACATCATTCATGTCATTAAAACACATATATCACATCATAAGATTGCATTGTCATGGAATCCATCATAATCATACATTACGCATCCATATCATCATCAATACAACATAAAATTGCCATAACATATAAAGAGAAATAACCATCACATCATCATACCATCTCATCATAAGTAGCTATCATAAATGCATACATGGCATAGCATATAGAAGACATCATCATAAGAATCATATAAATGCATAAATCACATCACATAGGTATCATAACTACATCATCATAATCACAATCAAATAGGAATATATCATAAAACATCATCATTACAAAATGCATCATCACATAACATAAAGCATATAGGGCGCATCCAACTACATCACATATATAATCTCAAAAAAAATATAAGGTCGCAGGATAGAGACATGAGATATCTCAAAAATAGAGCTTGAAATCTTGATAGTCAACATATAAAGTGTCATCACATAAATGTCTGAAACATGATGACAATAAAATAAACATGTCAAGTGACCCTAGAATGTGCTCTCCTCATCCCCTCATGGAGAAGAGTGTGGTTACTGATGACCCATAACTGGCTCTAGCATAACTTGTGAATCCATGGAAACCTGTGTCTATGAGGCTAATGGTACTGACACTAATGGCATCATCTCAACTGTAACATGCGTCTAGGATGACACTACTGCCTGCGTCTAAGAAGCCAAAGGATTTGTCACTGGAGGCTAGCTATGAGCTGATTTGTGCCCTGACCCAGATGACCCATGGCTATGACCTGACCTATGACTAGAGGCATGCCTATGAGAGTGGCTAGACCTATGACCTGATGAATGTCCTAAGGAGGTAGATCACCCCACACTACTCTGGCTCCTACTGCTGCTGCCACTCCTTGCCATGTTCCCACTACCTATCCTCATCTGGGATCGTGTCAGGGTAGCATCTTGTCTCTAAGGTGGAACCTCCTGCTCATATAATAACCTGTAACATCGCAGACGGGTGCTAACCCTAGCCAGCTCTCTCGCTAAGTCTCTTGATGTTCCTGAGCATACCTGTGCAAACTTTGTGTACCACTAAGTTGACTCCTACTAATGGATCACTTCTTGATCTTGCTCTACCATGACCACCTCCATCTCTTCTTGCAAGTCTCTCATCTGTGCCATGCTCTCATCCAACCTCCTTTGCATTTCTACCACTCACTGATTTGTAGTCGCATCATGTGGTAGTGGTGGTCCTATAGGTTCATCATCCTCCCCCTCTACCATCCACCTCCTCATTAGTCACTCTGCCTCATCTATGGCATCATCATCATCACCTATATCCTCCCCATCCCCCACATCCTCCATCTCCCTCTTCTGTCAAACTTCCATCTCTGGAAATCCCTCCTCCACTACATGCTCCTCCTGTTTGACCTCCTCCTCCGCTACATGCTCCTCTTGTCCAACCTCCTCCTTCTGACTCCCCTCCTCCTGTCTCCCCTCCTCCTGACTCGAACCCTCATCTCTCTCCTCCTCCTCTCACACCTCAGTGATGGCATCTAGTGCTACTCTATCTACATGCTACCTCACCCTCCTCCCCTGTCTCCCACCACCGTCTCCTCCTCTTTTCCTCCTCCCGCCATCTCCATCATCATCTCTGTCATCTCCATCCCTCTCTCCACCTCTGCCTCCATCCCTCCCTCAACCTCTGCCTCTGTCCCTCCCTCCGTCTCTACCTCCCCTACCACCTCACCGCACTTGTGGTATCACCGATCTCCTGTCCACTGGTGTCGATCCATCAAGATCTATTAAGGGGACTAGTCTATGAGTCTTCCACCATAGATCAAAATCCACTATACTCCTTGCATCCACAGGCCCCCCTCTCCATACCCACTATTGAGCTACTAAACTGTCAATCTGCTGCCCTGTGAATGGTACTAAAATCACCGAACCCCACGCAGGCTCCCATGATGATCTAGCATACTCTGTGGTGCCCATAGGAACACCTTGTTACTTGCCTAACTACCATAACACCCTCTAAGGAAAGTACATCTCAATGATAAGCTAACTCTCAACATTCTGCCTAATCAGGTACCTGAACTGTCTACAAAAATTCAAATGATCACCCTTACCATCCCACTGATCGCAATCCTTGTACGGACTCTAGATGAATGATACCATAGTGTCTATCTTTTTCCTCCAAAATCTTATCTCTCTGACCTTGGGCTATTGAAGCATGCTGGCATAATAATATACATAGGGTATGCCATCCGCTAGTTGTGGTCTCTAGATTGGTAGATGGAAGACAGCAACATGCTCCCAAGCCTAGATCATAACTAGTGCAGTGCCGCAGTTGATGCTCTATGCTCCCCTGTAGGAAACCTCATGTAGTTGATGGTACAACATCCCTAGAAGACAAGGTCCCCATGCATATACGATCCTATCTCACCACAACCTCACTAGTACATCACCCTAGCCAATGGGAAATTTGTGCCCTCACCAATCTGGAATTAGTACTCTTGCAATAAGTGTCACTAGCATGGCATCCCACCAAGGCTCTGCCATGAACTCCCAATGGATCTTGTACCCCTCGATCCCTAGCCCTGCACCAGTCTCATCCTCATAGAAGCTGATGAATGTCTATAGTCCTTTGTGTGGATCGTACATGACCTCTCCCCTTAGATCAACTAGCACAAGATCCAAACACATCCCTCGGAGTCATGCAGCCCTCCTATCGGTAAATGAAAAGAACATGTCTCTAAATGCCACCTCTCGCAAAGTGCAGTCAACAACCCTCTATTTTCCCACAATGGGCACATAGGTGACATATTATTCTACCTACAATTGAAGTTATCCATGGTTTGGTGCTCCACAATTTAATTTCTTGGGTTACAGTGTGTAGAAGATTATCTAGGTGAAAAGGATGAATTTTTTCTTCAAGTGAAATTTGTTGCAAAGGAATTTGTTGGATTCCAAGGTGTTTGTGGAATACTCTATATTTTTCTAAGTGTTGTGTGTGGTCCGAGTCATCTTTGGATCATAGGAAGTGTGTACTTTAATTATGGATTTTCTTTGGTTATTATGGAAGCACGATATGGTGTGTATGTATGATTTATGTTTGATTTAAGATGTGGTGTGTTCCACTTTCATTAATTTCCATTGTGGGAATGCTTAGTGTCGACCTAATTTGAATTTGCATGGTTGAGGTGCATAGTCGACCTTGGAGAAATTTTTCAAGGTTGAAGAAGGTATAAATAAGTGTTGTGTTGATCGAGGATTGTGTTTAGAGGGTATGATGCGAATTTAAGAGTTGTGAAGTACAAATTTGTGAAGTGCAATGCAAGATTTAATGAGTTAGACTACTAGAAGCAGTGAGTAGAAGGTGTCTACAATCTTTAGAAAGGCTACAAATGTGTTGGTGATGCAGTGGTGGAAATTTTTGTTGCATTGAGATGAATTTCTCACTATAACACTCATCTTTTCTTCTTTTCTATAATATGGTAGTGAGTCATTGGCAGTGAGTCCTTCTTTATTTTGGGCAATGAGTGCTACGATAGTGATCCTATTGTATTGGTGTCGCAATTACTTTAAATTGTGAGCTAATCCTCATCATTTTTTCCCTTCTTGGGTTTTCCACATAAATCTGGTATTCTATTTTGAATGGTGTTGATGTGTTTTTATTTCTATCATTTTCTTTCATGCTAAATCACTCTAACATATTAAAGGTTATTAAATTTGATGTTGATCTAAATGTTAATTATGGTTTTGATGTTTTAATGAACAACTGATTCACCCCCCCCCTCTCAGTTGTCTTGTGCATTCAATAGTACCTTGATAGGTAGTGTGATCATCCCAAATGGTCGCTTACTAACATTATCAAAACCATGAAGACAAAGATAATTAGATTCTACAAGATTAGTATCCACACTAATTTTATCTAGAAGATACATGCTGCAAACATTAAAACCTGATCCATTATCAATCTTGAGTATGTATAACACTAGTTTTTTTAATTATAACTATTATCATTAGAGCCTCATATTTGTTTTGGATCTCAAGAGAGGGTAATTCATGTTGAGGGAAGGCAATCCCAATGTTTATTCTTGCATTCAAGAAAACATGGTTGGTAAATCATTTGATTTGGTAGAAGGTGAGATATCAATCTTCTGAAAAGCCTCTTGGAGCATCCGATGGTATGTAGCTGATGTTTGGAACAAGTCCCAAAGTTAAATTTGTGTTGGATTATTACGAATTTTATCAAAAGGATCATATTATTTACCACTACGCTCAGGAAGGCTAGGTGGGGGTGGGAGATATGGTTGAGGTAGTGGAATGGTGTTGTTTGTTTTGTTTGCTTATTACTTCTAGTATTATACATGTGAGAAACTATGTGATAGCTTGGTTACTTCAACACATCATGTTGCACATGGTTACTAGTGAGTTGTTTTGCAAATTTTAGGATATGGCCATGAGGTTTAGGAGGTCCTATAATGAGAGGTGGTTAGGAGTTCCAATAATTAAAGGAGCTTTAGGAGGTCCATAATCAAATGTGGATTCATGATTTCATGTTGTTTGTAATCTTCTATCAATGGAGGACCTAATGTCAATTTTGAATCTTCACATATGCAGGCCACCTTATTTTTTTTCTCAAGAAAAAACCCCCATTGCTTCACGTAACGCTTATCATTGTATTCTGCCATGCACAATTCCAAACAATATTATCATTTGTGAGTACACATGACCTCATGTTGGTGTCTGGCATCATGTCCCACTATAATTGATTGTATATTGATCATTATACATTAACATAGTTGACTTTGCATAAATTTGTGAAAATACATAGAAACCTCAATAGATCTACTCATGGACAACTTTGACTATGTAAAAAAACACAAATTATCAAGAAACATGACTAACAAGTAGCCAGAAGGTTGAAAATTCAAGTTGAACCATTACAAATCTCATTCTTGTTTTGAAAATAATAATATAATATATTTTCATTCACAAGATCCCTTTCTTTGAGGATAGAAGACAAATAATATATAGTCATGTGAAAACTAATTTGATGTGTTATAACTTTGTATTCATAGGACTCTCCATACCTAGTGGTGTTATCTATTTAAGAATCCAACATGTAGAAATCGACATACTTCAAGTACTTGATATCAAAAGTATTTCAATCTAGGCAGTTCAAATAGGATGAATTTCCCCATTTCTAATCAAAAGAATTCTCATTCTCAACCTTATTGAAATTTGTACACCTATAATTTACCCTATTCTCTCATTGAACACAAGTAGTTTTATTTGCTAACCTCTCACAATATTAAACCTTTAATAGTTATTTTGTATCTTGTCTTTAAGATTTTATTGTATTTTGTAATAGGTTAGTTTTATTTGCTAACCTACAATTATATTCAAGTGATCTCCATCACTTAGAAAAACGAATCAAGTTTGTCTTCTATGTATCATCTATTCTCAACAATCATCAATATTATTTATTTACACGTAATAAAATTGCTAACTCTCCATATAATCCTCATATTATATTCATTATACATGAAAATTGAATATAAAACATAATTATAATTATTTATTTGCATACCATTCATCATGGGAGGCTGCCATAATTTGAGGACGGGTGGACATAGGACCACAAATCTTGTTTGGAAATATTGAAAGGATAATGTATTGTTTCTTCTTTTCCAAATTCAATGATGGCTGAGTAGACTGACTTGAGAAATTATTAAAATAGTGAAAACATGAAATCAAAGGTATTAAAGAACTATCAGCCTCATTTTTCTTATCCTAACTGGACACCATTTTGTGTCGTCATTTTCTCATTGTGGTCAGACTTCATCATCAAACAATTTGTGCAGATTTATATCATTTTCTGTGCCAATCAATGGATGAATCCATTTGTACATTGTGTTCGTTTCCCTGCACACTATTTGATGAGGATAATTTTTTACTGTTCGCCTTGATATTTTAAGTTTAGACTTAGATTAAATTTATAAATTTGTCGTGTATATTCATTTTAATAATAAAATAGAGATAGTTTTGGATAATACAATTATTCAATTATAATATTTAATATTTTTCATTTTAGTAAGATAATTTACTATTTTTTCATATTTTTTTTTATAAGATTGGTGAAAAGATCAGGTATTAGCAAATTCACTGTCAGCAATTCACCATCAGAAAATTCATCGTCAACAATTCACCCCAAGAAAATTCACCATCATGACAAATTCACCGCAAGAAAATTCACCACCAGAAAATTCACCGTCATGACAAATGGAATGATGAATTGCTGGTGGTGAATTTTCCTTGCGGTGAATTTGTCATGGCCGAAAATTGTTGGTGGTGATTTAAATTCAAAGTCTTGGAAATATATATTAAAAATGTTAATAGGATGATGAATTGTTGGTGGTGAATTTTCCTTGCGGTGAATTTTTCATGGTTAATTATTTTAGAGACTTTTGTAACCTCATACATGGACAACTAGAGCTTGTGTTCTACTAGGTGATTTGATCTGAATGAGAAATTCATCTTCAACACTTGTAGATTGATTCACATAGATTTTTTAGTTCTATGATGGAAAACATTAATTAATTTTATATTTGCATGTCTACTAATGGACAACTTTTTAACTCTATTTACAATTGTCCATAAATTTTAACTATAAATTTGACCTTTACTCTAGTTTTTCATATGGAATAATTGTACCCATTAAAAATTAATATGAATTTTATCAATAGTATATATATCTAAAAAATCATAATACATCTAATTTTATTTCAGATAAATAGTATATAAAAATATTGAAATAAAAGAATTAATATTATTTGTCATATAAAGATAAAATAAATTAATTTTCATTTTTTAAAAATTAAAAAATATATATATTTTTTTAAATTACATATAGAAATTTTCTTTATAGAAAATAAATAACCCTCTTTTATTTAAAACAATGAATGTTATCCTTTTTAAATTTAATTATAACCAATATAATATATTATTTCGATTTAAGGACTTATAAATAAATATATTATTTCATATATATAATTGATTATTTATATAAATATTGTAATATATGTATAATAAAAATATGTTTATAATACATATATGAGAGAGATTTATAACCTTAAAATTTTACAGCATTAAAAAAATTTATGCATTAAAAAAATTGTTGTAAAATGTTATGCCATGAAGATTGTAGCAGCCATAGTTTTTGTTCAGGTTATGGACTAACAAGGGATGGCATATGATTAGCAGCAACCTATTATGGCCTCTTATTGGCTAAAGATTATGGAGTCCCAAAAATTTGGCTTAAGGGGGATTCCCTTAACATTATTAAGTGTCTTTTGAAGAGTAGCCTGTTGTCATGGTTGATAGCCCATGTGATTAATGATTCTTTATCCATCATTAACTCTTTTGTTGAGGTTATAATTTCTCACGTGTTCAGGGAAGCTAATTCGATGGCTGATAGGTTAGTTAATTTAGGAGTGGTGGCTCGAAATAATTGAAATGATTATGATTCCTTGCCACTTAATCTTAAGAACATTTCCAATTATGACCAGTTGTCATGTCATGAAGGAGGTTAAGCTAGGAGAAAGGCTTTTTTATTTCTTCCTGAATTGATATTTGCACATCGAGTCTGTGCCTTCTCTTTTAATAATTTCCTTTTAGATGTTCATGAGATTATGGACTTGGAGGTAGGGTATGGTTGTACTTGGTGTGGCAGGCTCACACATTTTGTGGGTATCTTTTGCATTGCCTTGTGGTTTCTTCGCCTAAACTTTCCTTTGCAGAAAATCAAGGAGCGGGTGGAGTATTATCCATTGCATGCCGCCATGGGAGGAGCTCATTGCAAAGTGGAACCAAGCTCTTGTGAGGAGTTTAGGAGTAATGAAATTTTTTGGGAGCATCTAGAAAGGGTGGTGTATACCCCTATATATTGAAGCTCCATGGTCTGAACCCTAAAGTGACCAAGGCTTTTGTTAAAGGGTGGAACAATAGGATTTTGCGCTACAAAGGTGTAGAATTTAACATTAATGAGGATTTCATCAGTGAGGTGACTAGTCTTCCTTCCAATGGAATGAAATTTTACAGAGATAGGGTTGTAGCCAAGAAGGCCCTTGCAAATTTCTTCAAAAATGCTAAGAAGAAGAAGCTCATCTCAATTGGTAGTGGTGGGTATGCTCGCAAATCAATCAAGCCGCTTTGGAGGGACATTGCTTTGGCCATTATGCAATATTTCACTTTGGAGGGTAGGTTTTCTACTATATATGGCTCACTTTATGCTATTGAATCATTTCCGCCATAATTCTTTGGTTTCATTTCCTTTTTACCTCTTGCTTTCTATGGAAACAAGTATTGAGGATCATAGGAAGAACCCTAGGAAGGCTATTCTCCATGAAGGCCTTATGAATCTTATTTTTTAGCACATTAAGATAAAGATGGTTCATGTTTCTCCTAAGACCTCGACACGTAAAAAGGGTGGAAAAAATATTGGTGTTTCAGTGGAGGAGTGGAGGGGGATTCTGAGGATGATAATTTTGATTATGAGGAGATGTCGAAGGAGGTTAGTGAATCTATTGAGGTTTATGAGGACTCTGAATCCTGGTCTAAGGGTTATAAAACTAATAATGAAATGAAGGAAGTTGTGGTGTCATCAATGAAGAAGAATGCAAAGGGGAAGAAAAAATGCCCCAGGAAAGAGAAGTGTGCTATAAAGTTGAAGGTGGATGATTCTAGAGTTGTGGAGAAGTCCCCTATTCCTAATGTCAAACATGTCGCGGGTGTTGGCAGGTCTAGTGATATGGAGTTTTCCCTTGTTTCGGATAATATACATGTACTGGGTAATGGTCTCCTGGTCTCTGAGCATCCTATGGAGGATATTGATCAAGCGAATGAGGGATTAGTGTGTTCCAAGGGGGTTAGCTCTAACCAAGCTAATTTAGACTCTCCTATTGACACTGAGTAGGTTAAGGGGAGTGATGTGAAGGTGGAGCGGCTAGAAATTTTGGCAGACTTGGCGAATATGTCAAATAAGCATCAAGTGAAAGTGGAGGTGATTGAACTGGAGGATTCCCTTGTTGAGGAGGATTTGGAGGATAGAGATGGGGCTTGAGAGGATCCTGTTGAGAATGTTGGTTCTCAAGTTGCTCCATTGGTCAATTGGGATGATGTTAACATGGACCTATTCTGTAGAATGGCGGAGGACGAATCTCGCAACTTGCTCTCGCTAGTGAAGTGGATTTTCTCAAAAGTGAAGGAGCTCAACATTCAGCTTAAAAACTAGGAAGATTTCTTTGTTGCACTTGTGCATAGCAACTAGAAGGAATGGTCAATCAAAGGTAAGGCTAAGAATATGAATGTAATTCTTGATAAACTTGTTGTTGATGTTGATTGACTTGGTAAAACTCATGAGGAGAGGATTACATCCCTGGAAATGGATGTCCAAAAGACTATTGAGAGGTTTGTTAATATGGAGGAAAAAATTAGTAAAATTATTGATGATTTGAAGACAGTTATTAACATTAGCAACAATTCCTTGAAATATACTACCAAGGGTCTCTCTGTTTTAAATGAGAATGTCATAAATGGACTGGAAAGTCTCTAGATCTGGGAGAACATGAGAAGGCCATTAAGGATGTTAACCACATGAATCTGGAGGAGAACACTGAGGAAATTGGCCCTAATGTGGAGAAGAAACTAGATGTTGGCCCGTGTTTGAGAACGAAGAGAAAGACCAAGAAAAGGGTTGCTATTTCATTTGAGGAGCTCAAGGATGTGGTTGAAGTGCACGAGGGGCTCATTGAGGAAAATATGGCCTGGGCAAATGTTCTTGAAAAAATTTGTAGCTTTGTTGTTGATTTTTTTTTGGTTAGCCTTGTTTCTGATGTTTTGTTGTTGGGATACTGATGGGAACTACCTAGTTTTATCTTTTGACAACTTTTTAGTTTTCTTGGGCTATGTATTTTATTGTTTTAGTCTTTTTTGCAGCTTCTCTCCATTATAAAGGGTTTTTGGTCCCCTTCAAAACTTTATTTTCCTTATCAAAAACAACGGGTGGCATGATGTGTTATATGTTGCATGAAACATACATTCCAAATTTTTTTGTTAGTTCTTAATTTAACA